>CAJDSM010030952.1:0-60468 GCA_903981925.1 Ostrea lurida
TATGTATGACTTACATAGAATACCTGTAGGGATGGTGTTTGTATGACTACATTTAGAATACCTTTAGGGTGTGCTATGTTATGACATAAATAGAATGTACCCTTTAGGGGTGTGTAATTGTAGACTTACTTAGAATACCTGTAGTGTGTGTGTATGTATTGTGTGACATTACTTAAGGAATACCCAAACATGTAGGGTGGTATTAATGACTACATAGAATTATCTGTAGGTTGTGTAGCTCATGAATACCTTCAGGGGTGGGTGTATTCATGACTTTTTGCTTAGAATACCTGTAGGGGTGTGTATGTAAAGGACTTACATAGAATACCTGTTGGGGGTGTATGTAGGAAGGACTTACTTAGAATACCTGTAGGAGTGGTGTATCTCATTGTCCAGGCTGGGTCCGCAGGATATGCTGCTGTCTGGTACTGCGCGTAGGGAGCTGTCCCGGCGGCGTTATAGTATTCACCACCTGTAATTAGCACAGGTACACAGGTAAGTATATAGGCAGATTTTTAATCAACAAATGAATGCAGAATGTGTTTTGTGATCTTTAAGCATTGGGTAACTGCTAAACTGTAAGTCTAGACTATGGATAGAAGCAAGCGGTTATAAAATGTGAAGGTGATAAAAAGCATGAGAAATTTGCTAGAATTACATAGGGATGGAGAGATAGAGAGACATATATGCTGATGGTTTGTATTGATCTGTAAATTAGGATAATAGCAGTCCAAATGCGAAATACCTCATTAAGGTGTACCTATGAATTATTTATTCAGAAACGGAAAGACATTTCTAGAAACTTTATGATTAACACGAGATTTAACAATTTTGAAAAAGAAGTGTTCCAATCCTGAGAATTGTCTTTCTGGTTATTGTGCGACATCCCAGTACTGAGGTAGAATATCATTTCCACGATGTATGAACAAAAGAGAAGGTTTTACAATATGCACTTGCTTCTTACAAATAACTGAAAACCATGCGATCGTTCATGCATTTACATAAATCTCACAACAAAATTACAATATATATATATATTTATATATAACAATGCACTGTAGAACAAAATTACAATGTGGATGCTTCAATATGAATGGTGTTTATGATTAGGTTTGCTAAACATATTTAACAGATCATGAGGATTCAATTAAAAACCCTTCATAAACTGATGCACTCGTTCAGTATGACTTTCAAACAATTATCTGCAGTTTTGAAAAGAAATGATTCACTCTAAACTTTTTTTCGATGAACACAAAAAGGCCTTCGTGAAAAAAATTGACGATAACATCACGTTATACCATAAAACGGTTATCACCACCAAATCGTTATTTATCAATACCACAACCGAACGTTAAACAATAGCATTCCGTTTCTTTTCTTCTGTTTTGACAAAAAATTGTATTAATAGGTTTAATTTATCAGTGGGTTTATTTATCAGTTCGGACATGCAATGGGGTCGCCCTCGCGGGAAGGAACCATTTCTGGCGTGACAGAGACCGATAATTTGTCGTCTGCTTTGTCTTATGAATGACCGATAACGAAGAGAATAGACCCCGGTGACGAATTCCTCTACTTTGTTACTCTGAAAGGACATACTAGAGTGGCAAATAGCCAGCACAAAAGGAATAGAGATGTTAAAAAGATAAACCGATGACTGCACTTCTAAATACAGCCTGAGAGAGCTAGGAATTCTAGACAGACATGGGACAAGCAAATTGATGTAACCAAAGAAAGCATGCGCAATGAAGTCCCAAGAACACAAACTTTATTTTATCTGCTAAAATGAATTTTCCTACGGAAAAATCCCTTGTTCTTTTTAATATCACATTGTTTGGAAAACGAGTAAATAAATAATTTCCTAAATTAACGAATTTGATGAAGAAATGTGCTGTTTTCAGCTGTTTACCCGACAACAGTTTGTGTTCCAAGAGATGAAGAGGATCGTCTGACGATGACAAAATGCGCGAAAAATGATACAGACGAGATCCCGCTGAATTTTTTATCTGATGTTGTCGACAACATCATCATTTACAGCTCTGTATTCCATCGGGCACAATTATTTAGGGACCTCCACAGCAGAGTAGATTAAATTGAATTGTGAAATAAAGTGATCTGATTTCGGTCTAATCGTAGAGGTTTAAAGTATCTGGCTCGGATGGGACTTCGTTGTAGAGTTATCCGATCCCGGAGAGAGAGAAATATCACTGAGGATTCCGGAGAACGGTGATTTTATCAAGGAACGAGGAGAGTTATCCTGTTCGCAATTGTGGTATCGATTGGCGAATGGTGCTAACACTATCGCGCATGTATCATCGGCCGTTTCGTATTTCTGTCGTTAGTTCTCGCGACATAACGATTTTATCGGTCACCTAAAGCATTAAGGACCCGTTAATTTTGTTGCGTCCGTTCCTCATTTCTTTATCATAGGAAGCAACATTGCAAGATAACGTGACAAATCTGGAGTTGGTGTTTTTGGATAAATGTGACAAATTTTACGCATTGTTTATCTCTTACCCAGAAGATTTCATCCCCATGATCAATGCAGGTTTCGAAAATTTACATATGTATTATCCGTTGCGTTTAATATGGGACGGTTTAATGATTCATTTCCTACCCGATCTCGAGATCCCGTTTATGCGTCGATTTAATGACCTATTATTATTGATTGGGTGTCATCCTCCCTAATGTAGCTGTGCTAAAACAATGTCGGATCTGATGCACTAACGTACAAACACCGATTAAATAAAAGAAAACATAATTGGAAAAGATGTTTTGTTTTTATTGGTGGGATGAAATTGCGAATTGTCACTAATGCTAGGCTTAACGAAAAAAAAAATTCCTTTATTCGATTTTATGAATGTTCATAACTAAACAGATTTTTCATGCAGAACTCTTAATCTCTTAAAAAGGCCTTTGATTAAATCGTAGACCCTCTTTGTCAAAAAGAGAAAAATTGATGCATAGATAAAATAAGTGGAAACCATTTTCATATTATTGGGTTGATCGAAAATGGAAATGATGGGTAAATGCTACCCAAGAAAAAATTATTACGTCAAAAGCATTCTAATTACCATATGCTAAATTTTTTATTAAAACTTGAGACTTAATCAGCCGCTATATCGCACTCTTGTTATTTTAGTCCTCATTCGTTGATTTTACAATTTAGAAATAACTGTATTTCTGGTAATGATAATTTAGTTAATGCAAACATGCATGAGTATTCAAACTTCACCCAATATAGCAGAGAAATGCGTGATGTAAATCAGAAAATGAGAGAACCTGTTTGGGTTGAAACAAAAATATCTCCTTTGGGTCATTTTACATAATGATGCTATTACTTCATAAAAATAATTGAAATTTAAAAAAAAAATGATATGAAATAAAGTATAATCGAAGGCAAATCTACTCTCGTCGATGAAAACCGTGATTTGCGGTAATTAGTGATACTGATGTTCTGCGTGTCATTAGAGACAGACAGCGCCAAGCAATAGTTTGAAAGCCGAGAAAAGAAGCAATTGTATGGTAATTTTATTAACCCATCTCCGTTATTATATGGCTTATGTGACAAATGTACACGAGAGACTATTACGGCTAAAACATCAGCATTATAACACAAAAGCTGTTTGCCCTCATTTCAATCTCTTGCATGCTAACTATTCTGTAATTTCAGTACGGCGGGTTCGGAGCTCCCACGTTGATTTGGTGTCGTGTCGTAATACATTCATTTAAAATAAAATCTTATTTGTTTTTCGAGAAAAAAAATTGTCTAACAGATGAATTATTTCAATCACATGGACTGAAATCTATTAATCAGCAAACGCATTGTTAGCTATATTTGAAGACCACCAGTCCTTGAAATGTATATGCAAAGGCATCGAAGGCAAACTAATGAAAATTATATGGTAATTATTTACCATTTAGTTACATAATTTGTGTAGGACCAGTCTAATTAGTTGCATGCTACAGATTTGTCACAATTATAAGCAGTAATAAATGTACAATGATTTCCTAGTGATTAGAGGACGCATTCAATGTTTGGTTGGTTCTCAATGTTGCGTTAAGTCTCAAAAGTCGGAACGATTTCCTGCAAAAATTACGACTACCAGAATAATTGTCTTTTCTTTTTGGCTTGTATTGCAGAAAAACATTACGAAACGGCGATGACACAGTCTTTATAATCGAATCAAAGAACTGCAAGAAGACGAACAAGCAATCCCGTCGTCCCGTTATTCATCAATTCGTTCCAATGACAAAATATTATCAAACGCTTTTAATTCGTTAATCTACTCTCGTGCGAATGATACCGACCAATTCTTTCGAACGGAGAGTTGTGATTAATGAAGGCACTTCCTAATCGGATCGTAGAAGAAGCATCCGACTTCATAGTCAAATTACAGGCCCATTGGGTACGTCCAGGGCCCAGTGGTTTGGAAAATATAATTTTCATCGCTCCTGTATAATGCGAATTTTATTAACGACCGGCACTATGGACAAAACCCGGGCAGTCGAAGCCCAAATGTTCATGTTGAGTCCTTAAATAAGTTAATAACGAAAACATGGACTTTATAGTTTTCCCAAACACGAACCGAAGCATGTCATAATAGTCTTTTTTTCTTCTGAGAATATAAACTTAGATCGAAGAAAGGACACTCAAACATATTGAAAACCATTTCCCGTATTTCTTAAATCTGCAAGTTATCTGGATGGTTAAATTTAATTTTATTTACTTTAACATGATGAAATAAAATTCAAAGGTTTCTTGAAAAGAAGCAAAAAAACAGAGCCTTTAGATGCTGAGTCCACAGATATCAAACCAATGCCGNAAAATTAAATTCAAAGGTTTCTTGAAAAGAAGCAATAAAACAGAGCCTTTAGGTGCTGAGTCCACAGATATCAAACCAATGCCGTTGTTTACAGTGTTCAAAGAAGAACATCAAAAACTTCACTTTTAACTCCGATTAAATAGATATCAACATATTTCTACCAAAAACTTGACATAAGAATGATAAAGAAAGCTGAGAAATTGATAGATATATTGAATCCAAAATGATACACAGCGATGACGAACTGACACTAGGGAAGGCTTTATCGCGATTGCACGTGCTTTCTATCACTCATATTTCCGGCAATCTTACAACCGACGACACATGTTTCACAAAATTCGTGTTTATTTGTTAAGAACACATGCTAACAATGTTTCAATTTGTCAACAGTGACATTGTGATAAATAGTGAAACAAAAAGAATGTAAAAATCAATTTGTAAATTTCCTTGTCCATAAAATTGGACTTCATGCAAAAATTCTTTTCTTTCACTGAAAAATGGGAACATTTAGGCAGAGTTAAATTTGATTTTGCTTTCCTTACAATTTTCCTATGAAGCAATTTGTATTTTCATAAGTACATTTATATTCATAGAATAAAAACGGAAATATTTATATAATTAAATGTTATTCTTTAAAACGAACAGTTTCGTATTGTATGATGAATTAAAACTTTGCCAGAAAAATCTGAAATAATAGTAAAAGCCCTTGATTTTTATCATTTATTTTGCATAGATCCAGTATGCTGGATGTGGTGGCAGTGGCAATTGTTTTGAATACCATATTTTCACAAAATCCTGTAATAAACCATCTACAAACGATATCGGAGCCTGCAACACATTTCGCTGAAAGGAGCAACATTTTCAAATATACATGTCAAAAAATATGTGCAGGTTATGTGACCTGTTCCCCTCGTATCCTGGAAATCCACATGGAAAGTCCGTAGCTGTGTGCATAGAATAATCATACTAAGTAAAAAAAACAACCACACCAGAATCTGGTTGAGGGTGAGAGAGAACTTACTGGGTGGATTTGCTGAGCTATAAGATCCGCTGGATATTACTAGAGGTTGTACAACACTGCCCACAACAGCCTGACTGGGAAACGTAGCGTGTGAACCGTTATAGCTGCTAGCTTGACCTAATTGTGAATAAAATGCTAAATTAATGCATGCATATTCTTCTTTTCTAAACATGCCTTGTGTTTCTCGTCTAGAATAATTTACAGCTAGTGTGCTTCGGTAGATGAATTGACATGTGTATCAAATCTTCATCAGAGCTGTAAATTTCCAAAGATCAAACAAACCTCTTTTGTTTATTCTCCGCCGATATGATTATGAATATGATCAGAATCTGATATGAAAGTGTGCAAACAACACGTTGGCTTAAAAGACAATTTGCGGCGGGGAAACAACAATAACGAGAGAGTTCAAAACGGTCTTCTGTATCATTTTCATTGGATCTTTAATTTTTGCATTCGAAATGAATGTTCAGATAAATCAATGTTTGCGATTTCCGGTATGATTGTTTTGGTATCACATATTTCATCTTCGTCGTCCGAAGATTAATAGAAAATGTTCAACTCAAAAGAACGTAATGGGTCGACATGAATGTATTTGAAAAATCTCATGAAATCATCTCATGGCGGATAAAATCTTAATCTGATGAACGTTTTGATAAATTTAGAATACAAATGCATAAAATATGAAAGCGCGCAAGTAACCATGATTTTCAAAACATGTTTTGAAAATCATCGCAGATTAGTTCAATGTTGTTTGATTATATACCCAATTTACCACCATGCATGCATCAATTTTTTTTATGTGACTGATGGTTAACATTTTTTTTTTCAAAAGGCTGGATATGACGGGTTGAGGATGCAACAATGTACTCATGCATGTTAGTAGCTTAAGAGAGTTAGTTGTTATTGGTTGATTATCAATGTATTAATAGTCACTCCACCACAGGCAAATAAATGACAAGCAGCTAGTCTTGTTCGTTTACTACACAAGTTGTGATAACCTATGTTAGCACTCTGATCTCTTCGAAAAAAGGAAAAAGCTAAATTGTCCGGATATTGGCAAGAGCTTTCGCTTACAAACATCAAAGTTTAGCAAAGGAAATAATAAATATGTCCTTCTTTTTTTTATATTGATGCGAATGTCGCTGCTCTAACTTTAGCCAAACAACGTTTTTACTTTATGTCCTCTGCAAAAAAGAAACGATAGGGAGGCTGTTTGAAGCGCCCAGTCTCTGGAGTCTTTAACGAATCTCGTAGACAGGTACTGGAACCGCGTCAATAATCACATGGTAGAGTGAAATGTTGAGCAGATTATATTCTGTTTCATATACAGATTTGGGGTGTCGATGAAAACATAAAATATAACACGTTTTTCCAAGTATAAACGCGTTCGATGTAATCCTAATTTTCAAAACTAAATGCTACAAAGCCTATATTGATATCCTTCCTGTGTTCCTTTTCCGGTACATGAATCATGATTTTTATTTCATATTGGGTTTAATAACAGGCCAATTAGGTACACTTTAAAATGATGCCTTGCGAGTGAATTTTGATGTGTCAAATTCTAGGCGTATTATTTCGTGGTTCGCTATTGAATATCAGATAACGCTATTTAACAATGAACATCACTATCTCTTTTTGTTCCTTTTGACTGTGCTATGAAAATAAGATGTTTTTCTGGTCTATCTGGATAACCCATAATAACATAATTATTTCTTGGCACCAACTTTGGTGGGCTTGACGAGTCTTTTTTTTTCTCTTTCAAAATGATTTATTCAAAAGAAATTAAAACAACTTAGGCACTTGAAGATTGACAAAAATACATTATCTGTGTGTAAATTAAAGCTTCAGTATACATTGGGTTTAGTATTAGTAGTTTCGTATTTGGATTTAATGCAGCCATTTAGTCGGAAATAAGATACAAATGAAAATTTAAAATAAAGAAAATAATTTTGCACTCCGGGTAGGCGTGAAAGCTAAACAGAATCTTGAGCTAGCTGGTTTTCTAATGAAAGTTTCTTTTCTTTTTTCTACTCGTTTTATCATCTGTTGTTATAACAAAAGAATATCTTTGAATTTACTGTTATCAATTAAACGTTTCCATGAAGTAATGCAATAACAGATAATAAGCCTATTATTGCCATTTCCGGGAAAAGGATGCAAAGAGAGCAAAAAGAAAAGAAACCAAATTTGAACAAGGTGAATGATTTTTTAAATGCAGATGAGGTAAAAAAAAAATTCTAATGGTGGTGAAAAAGAAAAAAAAATAACCGAGAAAAAAAAATCTACAAACCGAAAAAGAAAAAAGGGCATGCTTACTTGAAAACTGTCCCGAAAACGATGGCAACGGTGTATAAGAAGACTGGGACATAGTGGGTTGAACGGGCTTAAGCTCTGTCAGGTTGTTAGACCCACCCCCTGAGCTGGGGGAGCCCGCCTTGGGGGGAGGGGTGTTGTTATTATTGTTGATGGTTGGTGTTGATGATGAAGTTGGTGTGTTGTTGGTTGCTGCAAAAAGGGTAACAACAACATGCAAGGAATACACTTAGATTTTACTAGAAAACACGACAGCACAATGCACAATATACAATATATATACATGATACAGACAGAAGCTATCTATAGTAAGGAAAGATGCCCGATGCAAATTTAGCAGATACAATCAATCCACCTAAATTTTAGATATCATATTTTTCATATAACATTCTGATGTTATTTTATGATAGTAAAAGGTGAATGTCTGTACTTATTTCATACAGGAAATATAGACATGTTTTTAAAGTTCTAAAAAATCTACAAGAAAGATTTTAAATGTACTCCGAAAAAAAAAATATCTGAAAGTACGGTAACGGTATGAAATAAATAACGTTAAAACAGACCGATTCCCGGGACGTTAAACTTGCAAAGCAGAAAAGGTTTTCTTTCTTTCCAAAAATAAATTCTGGTCAGACGAAATAAATTTTGGGAGCAGACAAATGACATCCTGAAATCTTTGCCTAACGTTTCTCTCATATGACAAAGCTAATCAAATGAGTCGTGATTTAATGCATATGGATAGCACGTTACATTTGGACTAATCCCATAAGGATGTCTTATTTTTATTTGGTGGTGTATTTATTGGGGGTTTGCAACAAGCCTGATTAGGAGCGGTCATGCAAATGACCAATTCATAAGTGGAAGCCCTAATGGGAAAACCGAAATATGAGAGAGACAGACAGAGTTAGTGTTATTCAATGGCCTTTTTTGATTGAATAATTCTTCCTATTTTTCTTTTCCTGTTGATAGACAGGTTGATAATTTGATATCATATTGACTCGTACTTCTGAAGACAGAGTGTAATTTCTTTTTCACTTTTTGGTCTTTTCTGGCAATTTTGCAAATAAGCGAACAATGATATGGAAAAAGACCGAAAATTAAAGTTTTTGTTTTCAAATTCTTTGAAAGAAAACAAAAACCGTTCAACAAAAAATGGAATTCTGTGAATTAACACCTGTATGCTCTTTATGCTAATTAAGATCCGATTTGTAATTGTCTTATATAAGAAAAAACCCAGTATTTTAATTTTCTCATTCAATTTCTTTTCGAGACAACAAATTGGTTCTGTATTTTACCCCAAGCTTGAAAGCAATTCATCAACTTTCAAGTCTTCAATTACTTTTCACTACTTACTCCTTGATATATGGAAATGTGGCTTAGTTTAAACTGTTTGTTTGATGGAAAAGGAAGAAAACTAGTCGAGGGCTAAGACGTTTACGTAAAATTCTACCTTCGTCAAATAAGATTACATTTCAAGTTGGTCCAATTAAATGTATTTTCAAAACCTGTTGTTGTACATAAATTTATGTCTATATTTTTCTTTCTTTCTAGGACAAGTTCGTAATCCTAATTCAAAAATCCAAAAGATAAGCTTTTATAAGATAAAGAGAAAACTTGTACTAAATCTATTTCTATCAGGAAAAACACAGAGCTAAGAGAACATTTCAGTAAGAAGTGCTGTACCTTCTTGAAATTGTTCATGTTGCACGGGTGGCTGTGCTTCCGTTGCCACGGCAACCACAATTGGTTTCAATTCCTGAGTCTGTGAATTTACACTAATTTCTGTTCCCAGTTGGTGACCTCAAATTTTTAAAATTAAAGTTTATCCATCACATATGAAATATGATATAAACTTGAATATCTCGAAGTCGGATAAAACGTGTAATGTTAACAGTCACTAATCGCTGCAACGACCCAGTTCTATCTGCATGTTTTACCACAACTTCGAGATAACCAATATTGACTGTAGTATTACTCGTAGTTTTCATCATTTCTAAGAACCAACTTTACACTTATCGAGGCAATCGTTCCAATATGGCGTGCATAGATACATGAGGAAAAAAACGTGCTCAGTAGATATACTATTTGACATAGAATGTTATATCGTATATATGCAATAATATGCACAAAATTCCACAGATGTTATACAATATAAATCTTTTAAAAATCTCATTCAGTTAGTTATTTCATCTACGTTATAACGTTAGTGTCTTAATCTACTAGACATCTAAACCACATTTACAATAATATATATTAACCATGACACAGATAGGCACAACACGGTTATATAATAAAATTAAAACATCGCCAAAAATAATCAGAAGACACAAACAACAGTCAAAGGGAAAATAGCTTACCTAATGTCGTGGCAAAATTAGTTGTATTGCTTTGAGATTCGGAATTGGCCACGGTGCCAATCGCCGGAGATGCGATAGTATACTCGACTCCGACCCCGGGTTTTATAACATCCCCGGAAATGGTTGTCGTTGTGGTAACAAAATGAGCATTATAATTTGGAGGAAGATTTGTTGGTACGCCAGCGGGGTACATTTGTGCATTGTTTATTATCAGTGTATGGGGCATGGCCTGAGCCTCATTTGTTCCATTTTCGGCTCTAGCTTGTTTCGTTGGTCTAGGTTGGGCTTGATACCATATCTATAGTAATACAGGTTACAATCTTTCGTTAAACAATATTTTTTCGTGGACATATAATTCATATTCTTCACATAGATTTATTAGCCAATTCCTAACATGAAAGCAGAGAAATGATAATGTCCATCACATTAACCTCTCTAGGTCAATAGTATTAATTAAAAGATTGTAAAGTACATATCCAAGTCGACACTTACATTCATGTCTGCTGTATTTGGTTCAATTTTCACTTCAGCTTCATGACCATTTGGGACTACAAAGAAAAAATGAAGCATTTTTACCTTTTCTGTAATAGGCACAAACAAATAAAGATGTCTCTATATAACAGCGCGAAACATAAAAGCGATGAGTTATTCACAATAAAACTTAACACTTAATTCGAATTGACAGTTTCTTCGATTAAGCAGCGGCAATACACGATTTTCACCCCACTCTTAACCATTTGTTATTAATTTCCTTTCTTGGTCGTGTTTTCGTGTACTTAAGGAGATGGCAATTCGTTGAATTCTAATAGAAAATAGGCCCCTGCATCCTGGGTTTTCTCAGCCCCGTAATGCACACCAGTTTGCCGGAAGAAATCTCGATGGAGGCAGCATTAGCGCGGTGACAAGTTTGAGAAGTATTGTCAAGAAGTAGCCGATTCTTACGACTAAGGAAGAAAAGGACCGAGTTACAAATCTGATTAAAGCAGACGAGAGGGGTGGTGATTGAAGACTAATAAAGTTTACAGTAGCAGACGAGATGCAAGGGGATCTTTTTTGGCGGGATTGTGATTTCAACATGCAATTTATTTGTTATTCTTATTAGGAATAAACTTGTTATCTGTAATTAGATCGACTAATGAGTTGGGCATTAACAAGCTGGACCACGACTTCGGCATTGTTGTTTGTGAACAGCGATCACGAAGAACACATATTATAACTGACAATAATGCCTAATTTCTTGTGAATTGTGTTGTGCTAGTGCATCACAATTATCGTATCGCATTATAGTCATATTGGAACGAAATACTTAAGATTGTTCTGATTTGTTCTCTATTGTTCCGACCTCACGTGACGTTTCCAAAATATATGCGAAAACTTCTTTCACATGTGTTTCCATTTAAGATAGAAATGAGATATAACTTAATAAATCTATAACAAATATNCCAACATTTGAATACATGCGAAAACTTCTTTCACATGTGTCTCCATTTAAGATAGAAATAAGATATAACTTAATAAATCTATAACAAATATCTTTGGAAAATATAATCTTTTCATTTCTTCCCGCCCCGAAAATTACAAAATTCCTCGCAATTTATTTGTAATAATTTGGTCTTTGAGTAATGGTAAATACGGAGCTTCATTTAATCGTTATATAACATCAGTATCTGCGGACAAGATACAAATCAAGTAGATTTATTATTTTATTTCCGCACCTCATATTTGATTTAGGTCCGTATGTCAACAAACCACATGTGTTTTGATGTTTAGCGGCTCTCAGACATTCCCAATATGTTTTTGTGAGACGAGATACAACCTAGATTGATCACATATAATGTTCCAAACAATTTTATTCTGTCAGTATTGATCCGCCGGCTTGCAGATAGTGTACATCTTCGGGAGGTTAGCATGAAATAATGGCCAAGAATTTAAATGTCAACATTTAACTTGACAAAATCAAGCAGCTACACTAAAGAATCAATAAAGACATACTTGAAAAACTTCGACTTGTTGTCAAATGTCAACTATTAAATACTACCACCGAAGACTACAAAATGCACCGGTAAACATGCATGAAACCTATTTACTTTTAAAAACTGTTCTATCGGAAAATATGTTAATGATAGTATCTTGCATTACAACTGAAAAATATCTGTATTCAAATACCAATTCCGTGTTTTACTTTTTCTTTTGCTTCATAATTCTTTCCGGAAAAAGAAATCGTTTAGAAATATTCAATTTCCTAATCAGTGTTATCAAAAATTAAACAACAGAGAAAAAACGCGGATTGTCACCGGCGGTCAATCAAATCTCTGGACTTAAACCATTAAACGATATCGACAGATTAATGGCAAACTGGTGTTGCCCATTAATTATTGAAACCTTTACATTTGCAATTAACGCGGATCCATAGTCCAGATTGTGATATTCGGACCCCGAGATACTGTTAAAGAGCGTCTTCCTCTACCCTAACCGCTGGGTCTGAGCAAACTATAATTGTCTCTCTGATTAATTAATACCAACTCGTTCTCCACCCGGGTGAGAGAGAGAAAGAGAGAGAGAAGACGTAATCATGGGACAATATAGATTTCCACCAACGTTGGCATCTCATGGCTGCGTCTATCGTTCCCTGAGCCAGATAGAAAGATATCAGGAATTGTTTCCGCATTGACAAATTGAGAGATTTTTTTGAATGACGTGTCTTTGGGAAGGCTATTTAGATAAAACTTGGGGTATCTGTTCGGAAGGCGTTTCTTGTTTCACAAAGCAATCTCATGCACCCATCTTTCATCCTTTTTTTCTGCTTCAAATGAAGCTAAAAAAAATATACACCTTATTTGTGCAGTAACTATAAGGATTCCTTAGTCTGATACTTGAGATCTGTTTTGGAATTGATCGTGAGGATTTTATTTTGGTGTTAACCTTTAGTATTCCATGATCAAATTTTGATATGACATGCAATTGCATAGATTACGCATTTGTTTTACCAAGCGCAACCAACAACTGGAATTTTAGTTTGGTTTTTGTTCGTTCCCCCCAAGTTGTATTTCCATCTACTGTCACATGTAAAAGACAATAAACCAAAAAATGTCTTTGCAAGGAAAGGGAAATTCATAGAATAATTTTTCTCGCAAGGGAATATAGGCCTACCATTTTTACACCAATATTGTTTTACATGTATGTTCACACAAATGATTTGAAAGTCACTGCTAATGCCAAATTGTTGGGTAACTCTGACTTTCGTTGTTTCGTAAGGTTTTGAGTATGGACCCTATACGTACGGTATCTACCTTGATCTTCCCTTTTCCTCTTGTTGCCATTGGGGTCCACCATGGTTTGAGCGGTCTGGCTTTGAGGAATTCCCAGAATTCCGGTGATTGTGTAAGGAGCTCTTTGTATTTCACTGTTGGGTGAGGGCTGATGGGACAATGGGGGACTTCCGGTGTCCACGGAAGGACTGATGTGTCCTGGGGATTGTTTTGCATTTTCTGCCGCTTTATTCCTTACGATTCTGAAATTGATATAAATTGACAATAATTTTCAAAATAAATGTAAAACATCGAAGTCAAGTCACGTGACTAATGTATACAATACAATAGTCAGATTTGTGTGAAAAGAATTTTTATCATATTATCAAGTGTGTCTTGACTATTCCTGAGAGCTTCCAACTGAGTTTAAATATGAGAAAAGTATAATAAAATGATTCTATCCTTAATTTTATAAAAATATATCTCATAACTGTTAAGTCATTTCTGACAAAATTTGAAACTAACAAGCATTTAATTTATAATTTCAAGAAAAAAAAGGCTTTCGACTGCTTTTTGGCCTTAGATCAGGCATTTTTATCAGTACTTTAAATTTTGGAATACTTTTCTTTTTGCAAGTTCATCGTTCTTTGTTTTACTTTACAATAAACAAGAGATAAACACATTCCTCATTGGGACAATAGACATACACTGTGCTTGTATAAAGTTCCCTATTTAGCTCTAATTCACTTCATTGTAAATGGGGATCTTTTCAAAGGCTTTTAAGCATTTTAAAAAGTGAACAAGATAAAACTGAACGAGATTTAACCTTTAATTACGCCATTGAACCTTTCAATAGATATATCATACGCTTGTCAATTCTCTCCAATCTGAGAAATCCGAGTGGGTCATGGAACGAATGCGCATTTCTTTGGAATCAAATTTTGATTGAAAGTCATTGTTTCGAGAACACGACCATTTAGATAAGACAATATCTAATAGCCAAGGACTACCTTTATCAAACGATAGACAATACCGTTGAATGATTCTTTAACCGTTGTCTTATTTATCTGGAAGCCAGAAACTTTCCCTTTTCTTTCTTTGGAGGAATGTCTTGGGCTCTTCTCAAATTTGCATCCATTGTTTATATCCCCAAAGAATAGCTTGCATTGTTATATACTTTCAAAAAATATCTGTTACGATCGGCACTCTTGTCATTGTTTTAAGAAAACAAAAATTATGTCTTTGTTCCAACAAAATAGTACAATTCGCATTGTGCCATTGTTTTAAGACTTGATTAAAATTTCTTTGTTCCAACAATATACTACATGCCAAAATGTAAGACAAAAGTATCACAAAATTAACTACAACACAGCATGTTCCTATCTTTAAGAACAACGCATTGGGAGGCAAACTAAGATCAAGACCAAATAATCCGACTGTGAAATTTCGTGATATTTGATACCGCTCAATATGGATGACTAGAAAGAAACTACCATGTGCACCGAGTGTCCTTTTGGAAGGATCATAAACACACCCGGACCAGCAACAGCGACATGTACCCAGTGATTCCTCATAAAAACCCAATACTAAACATAACCTCCGATTGTTCGCAAGTTCTGTATCTTTATTGTGATTAGGCACGCAAATACCCATCGAAACAGTTTCAAATTTTCCAGCAATTATGTCATTATCTTTTTGCAGATTTAGTTTGAACACGACAACCTTTGGCGGTTTAAACAATGACATCTGCCTCTGGAACATCACTGCACACAATGTCAGATTAGTAGAAGACATTGATACCCCTAATCAAATTATTGGGGGGCTCTTTGTAATAATTTTAGAAAGTTGACATTTGTATGCTCTTTTACTGTTTATATTACAACAGTGACAGCGACAATTTGTTCAAGAATTTAACAGCACGGCACACCTTTTCTGCAAGACATTGTGTAGTTGAAAACTTTAAAATAAATCGCACTTATAGCACAATAGGGTATGGATATAGTACTTAGACTTTTTGCAAATTACAAAATTATGTTGCAGAGGATCTAAAACAAATTATAATTCTACTTGAAATAATTTAGTCATATTAAAATCACGTATGTTTGCGACAAAATCTTTATCTGCAATTAAAAAGGCAGATAAGTTAATGCAGTGGGTGTCTCGTTATCATGATCAAAAAGTATCCTTACTCTGGGGGCTTTCAATTCAGTTCTAAATCCTTAAATCCTCTAAAATTTCCTTCACCTGCTATAAATGCATCTTAAAATGAATTGTTTGTAAATCTGAGAAACACTCAGTTGATGATTGGAATCTCATTTCTAGTTTATAATTCCATTATGAAGTGAAAGGTTTTGATAGAGTTCAAATGCGCGTAGTAAAATATCAAAACAGCTGTGAGGGCAAGCATTTCTAACGGGCTTTCTGTAAATTTTGGAGAAAATTTATAAAATAACTCTACGCCTGAGTGCAAAATAATGCACTAGCTGAGCTGAAGCATTTGCCATTTGGGAGCTTTTTGATATGAATGTGATGAAGCGGACAAATTGACAAATTTCTCCTAGAACGCCCAAACAAGTAGCTCTTCAATTCAGAAGGAAGCTTTCGTCTCTCTTTTATTATGATGGCGAGAATAATAACCCTTCAATTCACCCGAACATAAAATGCCGGTTTGACTAACAGAACATTAATGGCAGTCCACAAGCTAATGCTGTATTATCGAAGTTTAATAAACAGTTTTATTTTCGGGGAGAAATATTTCCGATCTGCTTGATGACGAGATGATTTTCTCCATACAAGACTTTCTAACGCATTATGATTTTCTTTGTTTTTTCGAAATTACTTCTATAAATCTCCTCTTCAGACACAATTAAAGATGGTCTTCAGGAAAATGCATAATAAATTTGATTATTTCATGTTCATGCAATCATTATAGCTGTCAGCCTGTTTTCTTGGGCTTTCTACTGAGTCTGTTTCTAATTTATAACGAGGCTGTTGATCGGTCCGCGGAAGGAGAAGAAAACGCCATGATTACTTTGCAATAAAAGCTCCCTGATTTACGCTGTAACATTTTAATCATATAGGTATCTGCGTGCGAATAAATTCCAATGAAGAAAATAAAATTTGTCAGTCGGTAAAACCTCTTTTTTACAACCCATAATTCAACGAGAATTTTATCAGTTTCCATAAAAGGGTATTATGAATATTGAGATTGCATACAGCAATAATGGTTGTCCAAGATTTTAGTCTCTGTGAAAAAATGACAGATTTTTAAAAAACTTTATTAGAAATCCGATATAAAACGTTCATTTTGAAATTGAAATCTACATGTANAACTTTATTAGAAATCCCATATAAAACCTTTCTACTGCACGTTCATTTTGAAATTGAAATCTACATGTACCTGTTGATTGAGCTGACACTGGGTACGTTTTCGGATGAACAGACGCCCTCTGCTAGGAGTCTGTCGCGGATTTCCCAAGCAAACATCGTTGGATTTTCGTGTTTGTAGCGGGTAATAGCATCCACCACTTTGGGTGTCGCCACCTTCGGCTTGGATCCGCCAATAACTCCTGGCTTGATTGAGCCCGTCTCATAGTATCTACAGAAACAAAAGAAAAATTTCGAAGTAAACACAATGGGTAAATCTTATTTTGATATGCAAGTCACAGCATTAATCTTAAAATAAATTGTAAAATTTGTTCTATATCCTGGGGATATATTTTAAAGTATTTTATCTAAGTGGGTTTTTGCTTGTAATAGGATGATTTATAATGAAAAAACCATATATTTTACTTTATCGAAGCTTCATCTGAACATAATTTCACATTCGTCTACACGACTGGAAATTTGCATTTCGTATAAGTTTAAAGAAAAAGCGAAATATATTTTATGAAATTTAAAGTAGAAATGAAAAATGTTCATTTAATGGTTATGTTCAGGAAAAGTTTTAAAAGTCTGTTTGAAGTATAGTTAGACAAGGCAAAGCATTTTATGTCATGAAATCAACCCGAGATTAAGGAAATAATATAAATTCTTTTTAAGAAAATTGTTGAAAGAAAATTTGATTAGAGAAAGTAAATGCTTCTTTAAAATTTACTGTAAAATTATAGGTCTGCTTTATTTTGAATATTTAAGTATATATGAAAATGTTCAACATAAAAGTTAACATTTTTCAAGTATGNTAGAAAGTAAATGCTTCTTTAAAATTTCCTGTAAAATTATAGTCTGCTTTATTTTGAATAATTAAGTATATATGAAAATGCTCAACATAAAAGTTAACATTTTTCAAGTATGTGCCGAATACAGATTTCGTTATTAAAACACCCATCGTATTTTTCCGTGTGCCCGACACAGCGCTGTACTCTTTATTTATACTGGTCTATATCGATCTTGAGGTGCTTACAAATTCATTTTTCAAAACACATTTGCCCATTTTCTCGTCTAGATGAAAGCATAGATAACGACACAGAATAAAAATGAGAATTCTCATTATTGAAATTCAGATATCCGATTTCAAAAGTTCCCACCATCTGAAATCCGATGAATCATTAGAATGCCATTTACCCCGAAATTTCTTAATTTGAAGTACTTTAATAGTTGAAATACGGACTCGGATCGAGTTTGTAATACGATGATAGGATTTTTCATCAGGTCTCAAAATTAGGAAAATACAAAATACATGGATATTTCATCCATAGCTTTGTGAAAATGAAATTTCTGCAAAAGCATTTTTTTCTCCTTTTAACCCTAGCATTTGTTTACTTTTCATGAGCAGAAGTTTGAACCTATATGTTCAATCTTTTTATTTTTCATGAGCAGAAGTTTGAACCTTAGCGTGATGTTATAAAATTACCAAATGTGAAGATTTGTTTCAGGAAAACTGCCATTGATTATCACAAGTGGACAAGTTATTTTTATTCAGCAGGCGTAATGAAGAACGCGCCATTGTTAGAAATGCAATATTACCGAACAAGAAAAATAGTTTAATTAAGAGAATTATCAAATTGAGAGCGCGTAACATGAACCAGTTATTAACTGATATTGTGTCAAAAATTATCAATTATGCGTCAGTAGATAATTAATAAACGACGGAATTCTTTGTCAATTTCAACAATACCTAAACGAAATAATAATGATAATAAAAAAAAGAATATATAAAGCACATTAGTAGTGAAATTATTTCAGTCGTTTATATTCATTAATCAACATACATCTAAAATAATAATTAATCAATAATGAAATTAAAAGAAATATTACGTTACATATTCATACTGAAGACCACACACCGGATTAAAGAAATTTACCTGCATGAGTTATACATTATATCTAGGCGATTAATTTCAGCTAGGCAATCATTCCCCAAACAAGCCGATACCAATTTGAAAATAAACTGCTGCTTTAGGATACTCGAGTTCAATTTAAAAATGAGATGAATTTTTTTTCCTACATCGGCATTGAATGAACGTAAGGCTTATGTTGGTGGAGATCCGCTGCTTAATTAAGCAGGAATAATCAACCCAGACACAGGTTCACCTCCCCTCGTCGCACACGAAAGCAAGTCCCCCATCAAGACCTTAAACGAACTCCCAAGGAAGCAAAACCACCCTCCCGAAACACAACCCGATCGAAGGGACAAGGTTATTGATTAGCAACTAGTGTACTTTGAGGTATCTTTAAGAAGTGTCATCTCGCTAGATATACCCGGGGTAATTTGATCTGATGTACCGCGGAACATCACCGACCATTGTTAACTAAATATAATGAACAAGACGTTTAACTGGTGTTTTCATCCTTTGCACCCGATGCAGGGAAAAAGGCAACACAATGAATCGTGTTATTTTCGGGGGTCACCCGTGATCTTATGTGACCCCTCGCCAGATTAACTTTGACACTGTGATCGGGTACACTTGGTCATAAAGATGTCTATTTCTGAATGGCGTTCAAGTTCGATGTAGCACAAGATTATTTTGTGTTCATACGCCCAATTAGTTGCTTTTGGTCGTAACTAACTGGCTAAAAATATACATCTCTTTTTTTTTCTCTCCTTCCCTATTAAAAGGACCATTTTGTAGAAGTCCATAATTTATTAGTTCAGCTTTATCTAGAGATTATCAATGAAAACCACTATCTTTTTTGAATCGCGAAGTTCCACGAGAAAAAAAGTAACAGATATTTGGGTTCGTAGTTTATAGTCAAGTGACCCAATAAATTCGGTGCGTTTGGAAGGAACACCCACTTGACGTGAAATTTGGGTACTCCGTTACAATCATCTTTTGTTAACGCTTGACAATAACATGTTTATATAAAGAAGACAAATTAAATATCCTTTGTTTACCCTTAAAGAAGTTGTCACAAGTGGATACAAATTGTTTTTATTTTAGAAAATATCTGAACGAAGTCCAACTTCCATAAAAAATGAGAAGAAGAAAAAAAAAAATAAGACTAAGACCAATTCTTAAACTAGTTCTTCTTTACAAATATTTAAAAAAAAATACCACAAATTACAAAAGACTAAAAAGTAGGATTTTTAGAATGCACATTGAAGACAAAAATTATGCATTGAATAAATAAAAATTAATTGACTTACCTTCCGAGTATTTTACTGACACATCCATGAGAAACTCTAAGTTGGCGGGAAATATCACATGGCCTGACTCCCTGATGGGCAAGTTCTACAATCCTCTGTCTGACCACGTCAGGGAGGGGACGTCCGTTAACGAATACCCCACCCAACTGATTCACCCCACCATGACCTGTTGTAAAAATATTTATTAAGATATAAAAGTACAGGAAATTGTAAATATCTTACCGAAGATAAATATAATGATGTAAAATAACCACCTTGGAATCCACATCCCATATCCATACTGCCAAACATATTGTATTTATGGTGCGGAAAAAACGAATGCTCCATATGTGGCATATAGTACATAGACATTTTTGTGGGTATTCAAAAATATCCAACGTTATTACAGTCAACCTTTCCAAGAAAACTTAAACTCTGTTTAGAAAGTTTTAAAATATCCAAGATTGAAACAATCAACTCCCCTTGAAAAACTTTAACCTCTATTAGGAGACGAAAATCTAAAAATCACATATATCAAATATTAATCCTTCAATATTGTCAACTTTTTTTTTTATATCGGCACCTATTACTGTAATGAATTCACCGAGGAAGAACCAATGAAAATATTCCTTTTATAAAATGCACGTCTGCAAAATCAATGGGATTATAATGGAAATATTCGCAACATTGTTCAATATCTTTGCAGAAGATCAGAAGCAACAGTTTAAGCCTGGCATCTCGAACCCGATGCAGCGCGCCACCGATTGCCCTCAACAATTTTATTTTCGATTGTCGTGTTTCGTCGCCAGTGAGGCTTGAAAGCGCCCATCTTTCAGACTAATGAACTTTTAAACAGTTATAATTACTCCATCACCTCCAATTGATGTGTTTTAAAACCAAGATTCAACACAACTTGAAACCATTCAAAACGATAGTCCGTACAAATAACTTCAATAAAATTTCTGCACATACATATACACTTTCTTTTTTGTTTAGTCTAAGATGACAACTAGATAAATTTTCAGATAATGACAAGTAGTCGATTAGAAGGCGTGGAACTTAATATAAAGAGAACAACAAACCTGGAGAAATCATGGAATGGCATGATCAACCATTTAGAAAGTTTTCAAAACATCACATATCTACCTATATACATTTCATCTAGAGCGTAGCCGCTCACTGAACATCATCGACTGTTTCATTCTGATAAAGTTGGTCACATCATCGAAGATTCAATAGACAAGAAAATTAAAATGAACAACTAATTACCCATCACACGACACACGACATCAAAATAATCAAGACCCCAAAAAATCAAACGCTCAATAATCACGATAAAAACAAAGACAGTTCTTGATGATTTTCTTTTTACCTGCGAAGACATCATACGCTCGGGGTTGAAGCTGATACGGAAAGGCCGGGGGACCATAAGGTCCGGCCCAAGTGTTCTGCATGGTTCGAGTCCGATAAGCCCACGTTGAAAAAAATGCTACCCTTCAAAGTTTCGGTCACTTATGGTGTGATTTAAAAGCCAGGGGTTGTCTGTAATTCACCTAAACCAAAATGGATATTGCTACCCCTCTCTTGCAACTTAACTTTGGATATGCTTGTAAGGTTCAATGCGCAATCTTACAGTCTATATCTTCGGCCCATTCAGACAGCTAACGCGCGAGCAAGCCAATCGGTTAACACGCACCTTGTTGTATATCTAAGTAGTCAGGGGTACCCCACAATTCCTACAATATCAGGTTTCTTCACTTTGTTTTATGCTATCCAAGCATTATTACTTTGCCAGATCTTTTGTTTAACATGACAATAATATCTCTTTATTCGTTAACCACTTCTGGCGTCACTGTGTAAGACCAAAAACATATCCTTCCACTGATCAAGAAAGAATTAATCCACAAAATTGTCGATTTTACACCGTTTTTATGGTTGAAAAAAATTTCCAAAACGGGTATGTCACACGTTGCAGACATACAAGACTTTTCATTCGTTGTAAGTTTTGCACCTTTGCTCGCTCAGACACCTGCTATGTACATGTGTGATTAAAACTTTCGCTGATTTGGGGAACTTGTTGAATAAAGATAATTCAAAATGACTTTCTGCTTCAAATGTCAAAGTTACCAAAAGTAGGGAGTTTGAAGACAGATAAACATTTAATATAGCATTTGACTCACACCATCATCAATTTCCCCAATACTGCATCAAAGACGGAACATAGCATAAATTGATGTAATTGTGCCATATTACACGTGATTTGAAAATGTAATTATTTGCCCCATTCTCCTCCCCCGATTTGGGACCAAACAGTTCAAAGTTAAATGTTCTCTACTGAAAAAGTTGATGTGAACAAAATCAAGAAAATCTGCGCTTAAAAAGTGAAATTTGGACTCCTTTGTTCAGTTGGATCCACGGTGAGAAAAAAAATAACAACCAACCTTTGTAGTTTATTTTTAGTGCAAAAACATTTTGATAAATTAAGTCCAATCTATTACGGCCATCGAAGGGACGAATGTGTACCATGCATTTGAAACAAACCTGATGATTTTATGGCATTTGTACCAAGGCGACCACTGAGGTCAGTCTCTTTTGAAACCGGACACGTCAAGGGATATAAATAAAGAATTTAAGCCAATATTTGCCATTTCGTGGTCCCTAGCCTTAATGCAGTATACGTTGTAGAGTCCACTGATTGATAGCGAGCGCTTTGGGCCAAATATCCATCATAGAGACACAAAAGAAAGAGGACTTGATCTATTTGATAGCCGCGATGGGACATCCTTTTAATCACTAAAGGTGTGAAAGAATTCTCCATCCCAACATTGCACGACCTTAAATATGTATATAAGATCTGGAATCTTTCCTTATGCGATTAATATTTGATTTTTTACATACCTTATTTTTCAAAAGGAAAGAAAGTCGTGACTACTTTGATAAAGACTCTGTGTCACAATTTTCCTTCAGTAAATCCGGGTTTGTAAAATTTCGGTCGAATTTCTTATTTCCTTAATATTCAAAGGAAGAAAAAAATATTGCTTCTCGATGCACCTACTTCTGAAAAATATTTCAAAGCTCTATGGTGACTTAGTTTTGTGTATTAGGGACAAAGGACGGAACTGAGTCGCGTTACATTGCTTAGCTGTAGAATCTAAGGTTTGGAAGATGGAACACATTCATTTCGTTGAAGCGTGCGCGGTTCAATTTTGATAATGCATTTAGATTTTCATGAATCGTCAAAAGGCTCTTAGTCTGTCGTCTGCGTGTTTGTATACATGTTCTGTGATCCGCTCGGCGAATCCGCGACAATGTCATGATGTAAGGGAAGATGGCCCTCGTTCAGATCCCTGTTCCGCGCCACTACAGTACCGTGGACAACGAGTCGTGTTCCACCGGTTTTTGTGTTTATCAAAGAGGCATTAGTCCGTAATGCTACATTTCAATACACAAAATTACTATGTGTGACCACTACACACAGCGATGAATTAGAATCGAGTATCGTGCAACTATCAAGTCTGCGTCCGGAAAATGAGCACGGTTTCACACCGAATATTAAATCTGAAAAAAGATATGGTCACGGACGATTTATATAGTGTGACTTACTTTTGCATGAATGATAGTAATCCAGCGGCATTGGGTTATGAAACCTATAAGCAGTTGACAAATCCATGGGCACCTCAATTTGTCTGTAGTGATTCGGATATTCAATCGACGATCGCCCAAAATAAAGTCCGCAAAAAAATTATTTTAAAATGAAATTGTACGTCTTCGAAGTTTATCGGATATTTTCCTCTTGTAGAACTTCCTGATCCATATCATTGAACCGACAGAAGAGCTATGGAGTTTTGAATACATAAACATATAGTCAAAGCCATTATCAGCATAAGCTCTTATTTAAAAATTTATAACAAAAATTGCAAGAATCATGAAACGGGACCGACAATTCGTGTCATATTTCTCTGCATGCGTGATTGATCACGCAAGGACCAGCCTCTCGAGGTATTGGACCGCCCTCACCTGAGTAAAATTACCTGCCCATTTAAGGGGAAAACATGGAAAATGTAAAGATGGCTAATCTAAATATTGGCAATTGTCATTCATGCTTGAGCGACAGCAGAAAGTTCAATATGCGATGTTTTACTTTTATCCTTACAATTTATTTGTTTGTCTACTGCTGTTCATATCTCTATGAACAAGATGGTGTTTTATTAACTAATCGTTTTAAAGATTTATAAACAAAACGGATTCACTTTCTCGATTTCTCTCTTGAATTCCTTCTTTCATACATGGGCTGCAACTTTTAGGATGAAACATCATAAATATTAACACCTTCCTTGACATTACAATACATAAAAATGGTGTTTAATTGTTTTAATTATCTTCAAACAACGTCACGAGGCTATAAAACGAAAGAGTTAAAACAATGTAGGATTATCTAGTCAAGATAACAGATCAACAACATAGCTGTCCCGTTCATTGGATTTTTAATATTTTATCACATCGTTATGGCTGAAACAAACTATAATCATTTACTTGCAAGACTTTTGTTTCCAAGAAAATTAATATTTCATTTCTCGATTTCCAATTTCCTTAAGATCTTCAACTTTCAACGAAGCTTGTGGAATTAGAAAAAGTCATTAAATAGCGATTTTTGACCCTCACTCTGAGATATACGCTCCGATTTCACCATCAACGAAGAAAAATATGAATATATATGTAAGCTATGTGTCTGTCATTGTCATGTGCACCGACAGCTCAGGGACCGTAAAAATGTACCCATCCTCACAATTCTATATCGCGGGGTCTCTTGGGACGTCTTGGTGAACTTTTGTAGCTCTAGATAAACTCTTTGAAGTAGATGGCATGTTCGGAGTTTAATTATAATTTAAATTGCTAATTAAGCCCAGGGTCAGACTTGCAGGTCTCGCGCTACACGTAACTTTATTCTGGCCGTTTGTCTTTGCGGTTTGAGCCCGTTATCTGAAAAATCGGAAGTAATTCTGACGTAGTGAGACAAAATTTTGACAAAGGATGGGAGGGTATAAGGCACAATCTTATAAATACGTATTTGAATGATTAACAACTCGATTACATCAAAACATGACATTGTAAAAGAAACATTCATGTCAAAGCATGTCCGCAGCAATCTGTATCTAATAAATGTTCCTGGGGAATCCATCTAATTTAAATCGAGTATACGATAATTTCTCAAATACCCCAGTACTAAATTTCATGTAAATTGTATCATTTTGATCACTAAGTAATTGAAGTTCGTAAATGTTTGTAATAGATTATGCCGACTATAAAGAAGAAAACGAAGCAATTTTAAAAAATGATTCTTTTCAAATATATATTATTTAAGAGAATTATAGGATAATGCTCTCTCTCCTCTCTCTCTCTCCTCTCTCTCTCTCTCTCTCTCTCTCTCTCTCTCTCTCTCTCTCTCTCTCTCTCTTCTCTTCTCTCTCTCTCTCTCCTCTCTCTCTGCTCTCTCCTCTCTCTCTCTCTCTCTCTCTTCACTAACACACATCCTACACAAACACTCACACAACGACACACCTTGCCAGGAATTGAATTCATGACCGGAACCAAATTTCCTAGCAGTGTGGGACACAACGTAAATGTACTACGATCACTGACCTTCTCTCTCTTTCTCTCAGAGAGAGAGAGCAGTAGAGAGAGAGAGAGAGGAGAGAGAGAGAGAGAGAGAGAGCATGAGAGTGAGAGAGAAGAGCCAGAGAAGGAGAGGAGAGTTTTCAAACCTCCAATTTTCGACGAAACTGCGTCTTTTTTCAAAGACATATAGTAACAGACAAATATTACATTATCATACACACTGTTACGAAAAATTCTTCAATAATTCTACATCGTTAACAAAAATGATCACTCATGGGACATAAAATCCGGATAAGAAACCCAATCTTTAACTGTATTCACACCCCATACAGCCAGTGCACAGCAAAGATTGCTTATTTCTTACTTAGTCTATTAGGTTTTAATTTTGTTACGTTAATTAGATATTTTAGCGCTTGAATTAATAATAATCTGTTTCGATGTGTATACATTTTAATATTTGGTTTGTGCCATAATTGCCACTGATATGCCGCAGGTTTGCGTCATATTTAGGCTTGAAAACATCAAAATTGTCGTGCCTTTCCAGGCTTCTTGTAAATGTATCCTTTTTAGACCCGACACTTTACGAAAATAAGATGCTGTTAAATTTTCGCGCTTTATTATATATCATTATATATTTTATTATAATTATATCAATATACAAATAAATAATTAATTTTATACCTGATTATTAAATTATTCATCAATCTTATCTTTGATTATTTGACTAAATTCTGAGACACGCGCTTGTTATCTGACATTTTTGCGCCCCATTGCAGAGACAATGCATCGGCATGCACTCCCATCACTACAATCAAATCATTAATTAAAATGCGCGGATCTGATATCAAGCCTTCCATCCTCACGCTGAAGTCGCAGGCGATTGGGACATTTCAATAAATATAAGAGAGAGAGAGAGAGAGAGAGAGAGAGCGAGAGAGAGAGAGAGAGAGAGAGAGAGAGAGAGAGAGAGAGAGAGAGAGTCTTCTTTCTCAAACTAAACGCAGTGGATTCAAAATTTCTTTGCAATTAATTCTTAAAATGGGTATGGGTGAATTAAGAATCAAGGTTCTATAATTGAATTTTCCCCCCATTACATGTGTAAAAAAAATTGTAAAATATCGTAAAATTCTTTTCTTCTCAGAAGTTATTTATAATGCGAAAACACAATTTTATCAATGCACTACAACTCAATAAAGTTTTAATACAACAAATGATCTGATTGGTTCGCTGATAACATGCCAATACTATTGGCAAGTTTTGATTTTGTTCTCTTACTAAAAGAAAGAAAACATTCAAAACGACCAACACCTGCGCCAACCATTAGCTAGGAGACAGCCACCGACTGATTCTATCTCCAGTAGTATCTAACATTTCTACATTTATTTCAAAATTAATTTGAATTAAATGCTTAAAAAATATTAACCGAACAATAAATTTAAAACTATCCATTCTCGTTAATACATGGAAAAATTTGCGAATTTCACTACCTTCAAAGAAAATTCTTTTTCATCGAATATCAAGAAAATATAGAAATCACGATTATGAATTTTATTTTTCATGAAATATTTCATAATGAACATATTGATTTAATGAGTTTTACATGAACCGCCATTCCAATATCGAAAATGCCCTAACAACTTCTTATCTAACGTTTGAAGATTAGATACACGGTAGTTATAGCAAATCAGCATAGAATTGGAAATGGAAAAATTCACAGTCTATTAACAAATTACTGTTATCAGCAACAAATTGGCATATCATAAAGAAAAGTTGGCTGATGAAACAATTAAAGAAGAAAACCTCGTTCGGTTTAAGCAAGACTTCACGCCGTGAGGTCGTTTGTCAAATCAATCAAGTAGAAGGAAAAACCGAAGGGAATCCGAAGATTCTTTTGAAGACAAGGGTTAGGGTATCCGATGTTTTTTCATCGCCAGCCGGAACACGCAGTCTTCTAGACTTGGTTTCTGCTTTTTTTGCTGGCGATGCCGAGCTTCTTCGTGTCATGGAGCGTCATGCTAATTTTGTCTTTTGCATTTGATCTCTGGGTATAATTGAATTTGTTACCTTTCTCCGGAAAACAAGACATTGAGATCTGTAGGAATTCTAATGAAATGTAAAAAGATTTGTGGATTTTCAAAGAAATTTGTTCTATGAAAGAATATCTTCAACATATATGTATCTTTTTTTTTTTTTTTTTTTTTTTTTTAAATATTATTCAAATAAACAAAATTTATTGAAAGTTTACATCTTTTCAAGGTTATCAATAATTTAATAACAAAAATGTAATCTATCAAAACTGAGAGAGATTTTCAATGATTCGTACGAATATTTTTCTAGACAAATATAAATCATAATTTCGGTAAACCACACAGCTTGAATAAAGTTAAATTACTCTTTTTTTTCTGAGAAAAAAGAACGTTCGGAGAAACGTAATATAGATATTGAAGATCATCTTCATCATCTCCAAATATGTAAAATTAAGTTCAAAGGTATCAGGGGCTCATACCCTTCGGCAGTGATCCTAATCAGCTTGAATTCAGGGACAATATAGTAACATAAAAAGAGACGAAAATGTTTCTACGGTGTTCATAAACAGATTTCATTTATTACATTCCAATACAGAAGTTAGGGCTTTTTGATATTCAAATATCATCATTATTTTTCTTTAAAATTAGTGAAAATTTTCCAATAAAAATCAAGGACCATATCAACATATTTTTTGAAGGAAGAAAAATATATTTACAAAAATATATCTACAAACAGGAAAAAGAGCAAGAGCTAATAGTTAAAACTCGTGATAATTGATCATCTATTAAATGCTAAATGAAGCTTCATCTTAGTATCATCTCAACTTAAATGATTACGTATCGAAGAGAAATTATCAGTTTTATAATTACAAAGGAAAATATGTAAATTTCTGTTAATCGATTTAACAATAAAAGCTTTCGATCAATATTACAGGATTTGCATTCAGTCATAAACAAAATAAAATCGGATATACCTTTGATACGGGTAGGCTTCCGGGCAAAAAATCCGCCACAAGCCCCCGGGGGTAGAGGGTAAGTTCCGTAGGAGGAGGGCACGGAGCTAAACCTACAGGCTGTGTTGGGGATAGAACCCATCCCTGGGTATGCACAGGTGCTTGGAAAATCACAATAATTTCCCTGTTTGTATCCAGTTTGGTAAGAGTACGGAACGGAATCACCAAAATAAAGCATGTCCATAGTAGTGAAAATTATTTAGGAAATATGATAGAAAAAAAAGTGCAATTCCGAGTTGAGTATTTTTTTCCCTGGCTTTTTCCTTTATGAATCTGAGGTGATGAAATTATTCATTCAAGCGAGCACACCAATCAAAGACCGCCAAAGCATCAACTGCAGCGTGAAATATACACCGATTGTGTATTGCGATAAAGTGATGTCCATTTTAATTCCATCAAGGTAGATAAAGGAAAGAGAAATCACTATAGGGTCAACTATATGCAGAGGAGGAGCATGCGAAGAAATATCTAGACACTTGTACAAGACATCAAAAGTTTCATTCCAAGTCGAAAGTGTCATGCAATTAATAAACGCGTTCCTATCTCTCAAAGGAGAAGCCCATTGACATAATGTTATTCAGAGAGTAATGCGTGACGAATCCGCAGATACGGCATTCTAAATCTCTTTTTCCTCCTTCTGTGATAGGCAACCGTCAGAGAGAGTGGAAAAAATCAGATACAGTTGATGATCTGAATGATCGGCAAGTGCGCTGCAGTTTCTACCGTGAAAATATCGAAAAGCGGCCAAAAAGGATAAGGGCGGAAAATATCTGTAAAGTCACAGGTTTTTTTTTTTTTAACCCCAACTGAAAGTTTTTTTTCCCTTTTTCTTTATGTCACGCTTGTGTACACAGAAAAATCTATTTAAGATTAATTTCCCTGTCCAGTCTGTCCAGCTGACGAGTCACTCTCGTGGCCACTTGTTCCACAAAACAATTTCTCCTCTCCGTATATAGTGATAAGAAAAATAATAATAAGCAATGCATCGGGTTCGACGTTCCTACTAACTTAACGATTATGCATAGCATCATTATTTTTAAGCAAGAAATAATCGGATTGGGGCTCGTTCTGCATGTGGCCAATATTTCTTTTCTGTTTCGAAAATAGGAGTTGCTGGCAGTTTCTATGGACGCTCTCTAAAGGGACTTGAGTTTCTCAATGCCCAGGTTTACAGAATAATAACAAAATCTCGAGTAATTTTGCTGTATATTAAATCCTTGCAGTTTTAGGTAATTTCAAAATGATTGTCAAATTAAAAATGCAAAGAGTATTTCGTGGGAAAATGATGAAGGTTTGGACTAAAAAATGAAATGTTTTGGAGCCTCACAGCATGAATGATAAGAAGAAGCTAGGATTGAGAGAAAATATTACTTTAGTATTCTTATCGTGATCCCCAGTACCCGGACCGACAATTAAGAATTAGATAAAACTGGTCTTATCATTAACCATTTGACATTGACAATTCTCGAAATTGACATAATACATCAAATAGTTATCTGGATGTGGTGTACAATTAAATGATAAAATGGTAATTGCTGTTGAAAACTCATTAATTAGGTGCTCTCTCACACTAAATTTGGTCTTGTGGGGGAAATAAATTTTTGTCCAATGACTTTCTAATTCCTTTTCTTTCAATGATTTTACTTTTCTTTATGGATCAAAGTCACTATGACACGGCATAGAGATACCCGCTTCCGTCCATATTGTGACCCTTTATCATGTATATTTTGTAAGTTTAATGTGACTTTAAATTTGTTTAACATTTAAATTTCAAGATTTTTAACAACTTATAAAATTATTGGATGGGTCGCATTTCAAAGACTTCGTGCTTTCATCGTGTCCCCCATGAATAGTTAATGTATTGCAAATCATATTTTATTAAGGAAAAAGATGTTTAAATGAAAATTTTTGGAAAATTGGGTACGTTTCAAGTCGAGGAAGGAGTACAAAGTTGTTTTCATCTTTTGCAATTGATAGTGTGTACAAACAACCTTTTGTAAAATGAGAATGGGGGAAGAAGGGATATGGGTTTTTATGGGAGCCAAACCATGAAATGTACAAAACAATGCTTTAACAAAATGGATTATCAGTTGATCTTATGTTATCCATCTCTTCAAGTTCTTTTGAACCAGGCCGCACGATGGGGTCTTTTTCCAAGATGGATGGACGGACAAGTCATTATTCATCATAAATTTTGTCCCATCTTTATCCCACAAACTGTGTTAGCATTGCTCTATTCTAGGTAAACGACGCGTACGTAAAGTCACATCAACGCAGGACAGTTTATAGAGCTCGTTTTTCTATTGTTCTTGGAATTTCATTAAATACAGTAATGAGAAAAACGAAGCCTCTCTTCTCCGAAGACGAGTTTCGATAACTAGCTTTCTCCGGATAGGTCAACACCAGTCAAATTAGGAACCAGTCAAATTAGGAACCGATTTCTAACATGTCAAACACGAAGGTGTAACCAAGCGCACCAACGACTCCCCTAATTACGTTATTTTGCAGCTTTGCAACTGACTGTATGGCAACCAGTCTGTTCTCTTGATATCTAGAAAATCACTAAACTTTTCAAAAATTATCTTTACATGTCTAAAGTCTGTGTAATGGTTCCCTCTATTTTCAGAAAAAAGATTAATTTTTTGATTGAAAATTTGTTGTGTATATACATATGAATTTTGTGTGTATATTAATAATTATATATAAATATATATATATATAATATATATATATATATTATATATAATATATAAATATATATATATATATATATATATATATATAATATATATTTGAAATTGTGTAAAAGTCCATGGTTATGGTAATACGTATCATTTACTTGTATATAATATATAATATATTATATTATATATATTATATATATATATGATATACTATATATATACTATATATATTATATTATATATATATATATATTGTAAGACCCTCTAAAGGTAGCCGAATACACGTGAAATATGCTATTGGGTTGGACATCATCTTTAAAGCCCACCGGGCCTTAAATTGATAGACAGAAAACAAAAGGAGCACCCATTTGTTTGTTATTCGTAAATGGAAATATGACAGCCACGGCTTTTTGTTTTAAATGCGACTTTTTGCGTTATGTCCGAATTTTGTGTGGCCAGGCGATATAAAAGCCTCAAACTGACACACCGAATTTAGTTAACTTTAGGTGAACTCTTCACTTTGTCACACTTATTATTTATTTCACACTTTCTCATCAATTACACCTATACTTTGCATAAAGGAAAATTATTTCTCTTAATGCACGTGGTTAGCAAACGTCCATTTTCGAAAAAATAAACTCAAATAAGTATGAGATACCGACTCGAAAAAAGGAAATGATTATCATTATGGTTATCTACATATTTTTCTCCAGTGCTCCATGGACAGAGTAACACTGAGTGGATTTTCACTTTATTTGCTTGATTAAAAAAAGCCCACAATCCAATCACCTGAAATAATAACTTTGCAGACTATCCTAGCATGCATCTAAAGTTAATTTAACTTCCAGAACTGGGGATAGGAGTTAAAAGTCATTAAACTAGATGTATATAATTATATATTCACGTACCATTTCCGTTGAACTGGATGATTTCCTCTGAAGATAGAAATGCATTTTATTAATTATTATTTTATTATCATCTTGTTTTATAAAATGAAATATGAATATTGATGCACACCAATTCAACAAAACAATAAATCTTATTTCAAAATAAATGCGACGATATCAATCGTCACTGTAGAACGTTACATTTCTTTATACAGAAGTTGATGTACGAGTTGTATATCGTGAGCTGTTCAAGTAGTGGGCGGAGTAAAGCAGTCTAACCGCAACTCCTAATTATGCATAATCCCGCCCAATCAAACGCCCCCTGGAGAGCCGTGAATATTGATGGAATAATCACTCGGGTTTGTTTACTAATACGATGTTTAAAATACGGCCACCGTCTTATACAAACATATTAAATAACAACAAATGATGTTATTTCAATATATTAATATAACGACAAAAACTATTTCAATATATTAATATAACGACAAAAAAAAAACCCACATTGTTATTTATGTATTACAGCAAGATATTCGCATTCGGGAATAATCTTTATATATATATATATATATATATATATTTCATTTCTTGATAATGAAGATGGTAATAAAGAAGATGATAATTACTGCCCCACAATGAGGCTGTTCGGGGACTTCGTATTTCTGCATAATAGCATGGGAGATACGGCAACCATGAAAAGAGGGGGCGTTTTGACCGAAACACTCCGCTACTCATGTGCGAAAAGGCCATACGAGTATCAGTTGGTAACGTTATAATAATTATTAGATAATTCCCGTTATGTGTCATTAACTTTCATTGTGTCAGAAGAAATGAATGAAATATACGCGGAGATGTAAGACCCTTCAATGGACATACCAGCGTTCTATTACAGGGCATGGGAAAAAATTATCGAAGCGCTAACTATAGGGTTATGCTTAGTAAACTGTGCATTTTTCTGAAATAACTAAATAACTTTGACATTTACCGAACCGCATGATGTATAGAATTAATAAATATGAAATTAATCCTCTTGGATTTGATTACATATATTTAAGTCGAGGAAAATCACATCAGTAGAATGGATAATTATTACAAATAAACTTCCAATGGTTCTAAGTCTAAAATTATTTATGTGGTAAACATTGCTTTATTATTGGGCCCACCTTTTCATAAAAAAAAAATTGAAATGACCAAAACATGTGACAAAACATTCGTCAATTTCGACACCAGAATATTCATCAAGTCCCGTTTTATCTTGGTCAACAAACTCGTCAGAGGAAAGGCTCATTTATCACCTTAAAACGTCAACACATTATAGATGATATTGCAATGCAGAGAATATCATTGTAACTATCAAACGCAAGGCATTTAATCAAAATAACATTGTTCTCTTCTTTGTCAAAGAGCTATGTATTGCGGGACATCGCATTGGCCAGAACGGTTTTTCGTACATATATATAAAGAAATCAAAAATATTTTCTAAACAGAGAAACTAAATGACATGTAGACTGTTCTAACATAGGAAATTTATGATATCAGAAATAAAGACTGTTGAAGACAATCTGGGTCATTTCACCGACATAAATGCAAAATGAAAATAAATATAAGTATATAAATAATCAACTAATTCACATCCAAATAAAAATGATAATTCATGAGATACGTTTTGCGAAAACTTATATGAATCAAAACACAAAAAAATAAGTTAGTCCGTGACTGATGTAAATGGAAGATGTCCTATCTGTAGATGACCCCTCGTTCAGCCTAGAAAACACAATAAAACGGACCCCAGCGTGATGAATAGATACATTACAGGGAATGCCGGTGGTCCTTAGCTTTAAATGTCAAAATCCCAAAGCACTTTACTGCTCAGTTAGACGAAAAATGGCTTAAATTATTCGGTATTACTTTGTGACCCTATAAGATCTATTCTAAAACGTATCATTCTTATCAAGATTTTTGAAATATCAAAGGGGAATTATTCCATTTTATATCAAATACATAATAATTGTATTTTCATTCCTTAAAGCAATTCATTTGTTCCCGTGGAAAAAAAGACTCGGTGACGAAACAACAGTACCACCGTTTTTAATTACGAAATGACAGGTAGACATTAAATCGTGTCAAAAATAATTCCAGTATTATATTCTCTCTTCCTATTTCACTGACAGGGGTTCATAATCCTTATTTCAATTTCCAAAAGCGCAGTTTTAATTCTCCCAAATGTCGGAGACTATATAAAATCTCCATATGTGGCAATGCTGTTTCAATGCTAGACGAACTCGAAAAATGACCTGAGTTTTTGTGTGGGGATAAGGGGAAGCAGTAAGCGGATTACCACCACGGTCCACAATATCTCTCACAACACACCGTGGTACATTTTTATCTTGAACATAACACTCGATTTCAGCGAAAAAATACCTCTAGATATCAAGCTCATTATTACTTCTTAATAAGTCCGACAAAGGAACGAATATTATCGTTGAGTATTCTATTCATAATTGTATTTTTCACTGTATACTCCTGGGTGTTTTCTCTATCAATGGATAACAAAGATTGTTAATTAAGTTTCAAATACCCCATTCTACACGTATCGTATATGTATGACAAAAATGAATATTAAAAAGGTCTCCTGTATACACCTTACCATCAAAATTGTTTGGATTTTCCAAAGACAACATCAATTCAGTAACCATTTTGTCAATTCCACTGTACATTCACGAATTTTCCTTACCATACAAACACGACAGTGGTCAATAGAAGTCGCAAAATGTCAACATATTTAAAGAAAGTAAAATTTACGGTAGCAGGGGAGATAACCATCGATTCGTTTGTGTTACATGGATATAAAAAGCGCCCCCAGTTACTAAAATGTCATGTTTACAAGGTAGCGATCCCTAGATGAAAATGGAACACACATTCCAACAAACGATATGTAAATTAAGTCATAAATTACAAAAAGGGGCTTTTAATTGTACTATTGTACAAACGACACCCGTCTGTGTAGACTAGCTATATATTAGTAATATAATATCGTACTATATACCTATATATACTATATAACTATATATATCTATACTAGCGTAACTATAGCTCGTACGTATCAGGTATGTATATAGATGACGCTATACTATAGTATATGACTATATATCTGATATTAGTACTGCTAGTCTCCCTAGATACCTCCACGTTATCATATTTTTTTTTTCTTTTTGTTTGACATCTGTCGCATGTATATATTATGTATTACATAGTATATATATATATATATATATAACTAATATATATATATATAATAACGTACTATACTATAGCATATTATGATATATAGATATAATATAATAGTATAGTACTATACTTACCCGTCCCCCGCATTGGACAAGATCTGGTCAAAGCAAAAAAAAAAAAAAATATGATAAGTGGTTTTAATGCTACAATTTGTGTTCTTCTCTTGCAATCGATAGACAACGCTCTGAATCTCTTTGAAGTTTCATCTTGCAGTATTTTAAAATACTCATAAAAGTGAAATAAAACTGATATTGCCTGATCAGTCATTGAGAGACAAATCCCAGTATACTTGGGGATTGGGTAACCCTTGATTCATCAAAGATATCCCGGAAATATAAAGGTGGCATCTCTCCTTGCTTCTCTCTGCTCTCTCGGCCGCCGGTCGTCGGCTCCCCCGTCGGCCGTCTCTTCTTGCGTCTCCTCTCTCTATCTCTCTCTCTCTTGTCTTCTCTCGTCTCCCTTTCTCGTCTCTTCTCTTGCCAATGCAAATGAAGAGAGCAGGCATTGAGATGAACTGGACAGCAGAATGAGCCTTTTGATAGATTTATTGTTAGTATGTCATGATATACAAAGAAACATAAACTCAAATGAAATAGAACAATGAAAAACTCAGCATTTCAAAAACATGTTATATATAAACGTACTTTTAAAAATGGTACAAAATAATTTAAATATTTTAGGATTTGAAAAATAATGAAACGGTTAGTCCCATTTCCTCAATAAAGTGACCCTGTATTTTTGTGTTTATTAAAGCTTGTTTCATCCACATATATAACAGGAGTGATGTCAAAATCTATGAAAATTTTGCTTTGCCTGTGAGATTTAATATTGTAAATGGTTCCACTGAATGTATAGCATCGTTTTTCGTGGGCCTAGCCACGGTGTCAGGTACCGAAATGGCGTGAATGCTAAACAATGGATTTTGGAGAAAAACATAAAACCTTGTGGTAAAAACAGCCAAATACGATCTTATCATTCCGGATCTCCTATTCAGGGTATACATATTCCAGCGACAATATGGCGGGTACTTGCATGATTTCCACCGGTTAAAAAATCCCGAACACAGGTGCAACTATAACATACCCAGGACTTGTTTACGGAGAATTTTAATCGCGCGGCGTAATTGTTCTGTGGGACGAAAATAAAGCCGAATTCCAAATATTAGGTCATTCAGAAGATTTAGAATATGGCTGGATTATTGGCAGAAGACTAAATTGGAGTGCAAATATTCTTCCCGAAAAATATAAAAGACTATTGCCACTGTTAAATTCCACACTCAGTAAACTTGTCGTGTTGTCAAAATTTCATGTGTGTCAATACAAACTGTGAACATACCCTTTATGTAAATATTCATGTTGTTGAAGAAGGCTCTTCCACATCAATTAAAAACACTACTTTCACGTTACATTTTCCCACACAAATAGTAAACAGGTAATTATATTTTCATCTTTTTTCTTTAACCATAGCTGCCTGCAGCAAATCCAAGTAATAACATTGAAATGAACTATGTTTGCATATGTTGTGCATGTCTCAATTCCAAAGATTTTGCATGAGAGCAACATGGTACTTGCTTTGAGTAATTATACTTTTACACTTATTAATTAAACCAAATAGTTCTCAGATCGTAAAATCTTTACACTTAGTACAATAATGCGCGGAAACTGTAGCGACAGTTTATAGAAATTGAGTTGAGTGCTTTAACACTTATAGCAAGCGACAATTCTACGCCGTTTATAGACCTCCAACAAAGACCATCTTGACGATATCAATTCAAAATCCACAGGTCCTCGTTGGATAATACCACCATTTTTTCGCCATAACGCTATTTACGATGACCGCCTTCACACATAGAATTGACAGTAGAAATTGAATTGCTCAACATATCGGAAGAAGATCATACACCTTTTAACACACCAAGTGCACCCTTGGTGGCCGACAAAGGTTAATGCGATGTTACCATGGCGACATTGCAGGTAAAGTTTTCGATGAAATAATCCCGTGGAACCCTAGCCAGAGGCTGAAAAGGCAGTCCTGACTCGGTTATATTAGGCCTTTTCAAACCTCGCGTACTCATTCGCAGACCTCGTGCAGAGACTTTGACTGAGCTCTTCTGGGTGACTAATTAAAATTTGTAAATTCAATTTACTGTCACAGTTTTTCCTTCAATAGCCAACTTCACAATTTGCACTCTTTCTTTCAGAGAACTCTCAATAAACAATTTTTCGTCGGGATGTTTGAACAATGGGAGATATATTGAATTTTATTGGGTATACAGTACCATTTCAAGACAGGTAGAAATCAGACAGCTTGGCGAGGAAAATGAATGAATGTCAATTGTCAAAAAAATCTGACGATTGGAAAAATTGTTTGAGAATGTCTATTTAAGTTCCTATTGAAATTAGCTCAACACCAACGCAGTACAAGAAGAATCTTTAGCATTGCTAATGGCATATGGTGTCCTCATGGCTAGAGTCTTTGCAAGACACTTGAAGCACAGTAAAGTGTTGACAAATCGTCCATAAAACACTTGACATGAGTACACTTAATTAGTCCAGTATCTGTTTAATATTGTCGCTCTCCCGTTTGGTAGCTCGTGTGTAGAACCGCAGCAAATAACGATAGTAGAACCGCAGCAAATGACAACACCGAAACCAAAGCACTCTTGGAAGCGAATGAGCGGCGAAGCGATCCAGACGTCAACAGAAATATGACAAAATCCGTTACACTTAGCGTTTTATGAATGAAAGTCATACATGGTTGGAGCTAAATACTCGAAAAATTACTCAAGTCTGAATGTGTATTCCAGACAAATATTTTAAGTAGCATATCGATATCAAGGGTTAACAATGTGCTGTTCTTTTAAAAAAAGACTTGCATACAATAATCTGAAGTTGGCTTGCAAGGTCCAGCGACTGTCTAAGCCCCGGGAAGACTTATTGGAAAGCGCGGGACTGTAACGATCAAAACATATACACTACAGGAGTGGATTAGTGCAATGAGAGTAGGTCTGGTTGACCTAAAAGGCATAAACTGCCACTGGGCTCACATAGTGCAGAGCATTTAGACAAGTAACCCAAATGACACATATAGATCATCTGTATGCTAGCTCAGTGTTAGCAGTTGATATTAATCAACTAGCTGAATATAACATTTATAGACGTATATCCTATATTTAGCTTAAGTTATTTCAGTGAGAAATGATTTTTTTGGGAGGGGGTATTTCATACTTTACAGATATGCCAGTTAATTGACTGATTAGCATGAGGACATTACTTACACACATAACTTTATCTCTTTACTAACAAACTAATACTATTGTCCGAACATCCATATCACCAGGCAATATATAGAAATGAATAAATGCATAAATCAAATGTTTCCATTGACAGCGCATTGAAACTTTAGATATTCATATCGCACTTCTTTGAAGGCAAACGCCTGACATTCCTGCATACCAAAAATATTCTGATTCATAACGTTGCTTACTTTTAGATCGGCATTTTTCTGTTTATTTTAATAACTTTGTTGAAAGAAAAATATAGTACCAATACTGATGGTACACCATGAAATCAGTAAAGTCTTTGAAAGGACATGTCAATGGCCTGAGGTAAATTTTGAATTCGAGAAGTAGAGGTGAATACTGAATATAAAGTTGTAAACTTAGTATTTATTTTCACACTGTCAATTCCAAGTTTATATGATACCCTCAATTATAGGGGGCATCAGTCACGGGTTTTACTGGTGGAGATCCCTAGCAAAATTTGCTTTATATCATACATAACAAACAATGGGAACTTGATGGGACAAAAGATTTTTGGAATGATATATAGTTCTCTCAAAAATCAGAATATCTAATTACCATTTTATAGCATACTCTGTCATACATAAAGGATGGACAGAATTTATTTTTCATCTTAATGTTTCCCTTGAAATTCAGTATTAAGATTACGCCTTTATTCATGAATACGTACTTGTTTTGTTTTTTCTGTGAAAAATTTCAATACGGAGACAAGGGCTGTGATGGCAGTGAGCAAAAAGTACACGGGCACTGTTAAAAAGCAAAGATCTCTCGGAACACCTCTTACACAATATCATTCGTAGCAACAAAATTGGTTAAACAACGGATTCCATTCACTAAAAAGTGTTTATGTAACCATTCAAATCACGAAATGGCAAGAAAACTATTGTCTCATCTATATTGTGCAATATTGAAATAATAGACAAAAAAAACCAAAATATTTATTAGACGGATCTTAGTAGGTTGTGTTGATGAGTCAGTATTGTGCTACACACGTCAATGTGTTTACCGCAGAGTCATGCCATTCTTGTGAAAGACTTTATTTACGGAAGTACTAATTATACGAGATACCTGTTCCTGTCTGCAATTCAGGAAATACAATGTTTTTACTAACATATTATACCATTTCAAGGTTTTAAAAAATAACCCACCAAAAATTGAGCTTTAAAGCCAAGAAAAATCTGTTAATAAAAGCATGCGCTATCTGTTGTCTTGCGAAAAAATGTGTAAATTACTACATACGATAATGGTATAAAATTCTGAATGACACGAAAACACAAGAAGATGGTAGCTGCAATAGTGAATGCTTATTGAGAGGAATCAGTATCTCGTTCAATGTAAATACGTTTACTGAAAATAACATGTTGCATTATTAACCCAAATTCTAGTTATGAAAAACAAAGTGTAATAGATTGCAATCTCTAATCAAGGAAAGGTGGAAGAGAGAGAGAGAGAGAGAGGAAGAGAGAGAGAGAGAGAGAGAGAGAGAGAGAGAGATGAGAGAGAGAGAGAGAGAGAGAGAGCAAAATTTAAACTGACATAGTTATCAAAGGTTTCACTTAAAAAAAATAATTCTAATAAGAGAATGTTAGCTCTGAGCAAACAGCCTGTACAAATACAGAGCCCGTGCTATAGACTCTTTTCATTAGCAAAAACTTTTCTTTGCTCTGGAAACTTGAAAGACCCGAGTAAAGTAAATTCTGGTGTACAGTTTTTATTCAAATGCATTGGTCTTTGAGAAATTACTCTACAAAGTCTAAAATGAATTCGAGTGAGCGCTAGTGACGCCTTAATGCAAGCATTTTACAGTTTACGACAAAAATCTTGAATACCAATGACAAAAATTTCATTTGTCAACATGAAGGTTACCCCCTTTTCAAGAAAATATTGCACTTCTGAAACAAAGCTTAACTGTTACAGTAATGAATCTTTCTAAACAACTAGATTATCACCACGATGACTAAACAAATTAGATCCTTACAACACACGTTAAGTATAATTGAATTTTTTCATTACGTGTCGCAAGTTTTTTGTTTGCGTATATCCTTTCAGAACACTATGCAAAAGGAACCTGAGTCAACATATTCATTATTGATTAAATTGCTGTTTTAAAAATCAATATAAAAATATAATCACGCAAATTCCTTACGCGCGGTTCACTTACCTGCAAATGAAACAACAGCGCATGAGGCAGATTTTATCTAGTAAAGTTATAGCAATTTGTAATTTGTAGGTGATCAGAAAACATCTGAAAGGAGACATTATAAACTTCAAAGAAAAAAATAACCAGAGAAGAAAATCTAACAATGCGCATATGCTTGCAAAATGTGTTTTGTTTTTAGTGCTCAGTCGCGTAGTGTAAGTGAAACTGATGTAAATATCCCGGATGTTCACGTAATAGTATTTGCATAAAGAGGCCTTATCAAACTATAACTATCAGCATATCGAATGGTTTTGAAATAGTAGTACCAAGGAAGTTTCCTGAATCACGTGACACACTAAAGGAGGTAAAATACATAATACATTCATACAAACAGAGAAATTGAGTGAGAAAGATCAACTGTCCTTCTTCAGTGTTGTCAATGGCGCTACTGGTGCACTTCCTTAATCATATTTCATATTTACTTTTCCATTCTGTTAGTTTTATTTAAAAGACCGTACAAGGAAATAGAGGCAAATGCACCCATAGTTGAAGGAAATTGTCATCATATTCTCAATGCACTGGATTTTCCAGCACGTGCATATGTGGAAAAAACATCGTCTGCTTAATGCTAATATATTTACAAATATAGGTTTGTATCTATTTTATTAATAATGTCTTAAACACACAGCAAAAATCATGTGTTACATCTGTTACATATAAATATCTAAACGCATTCTAATTTCGTTATTTCTGTTTGACCATGTGTCTAAAACGGATCGACATTAGTAATACAACCTTAGCCAAATCATATAATCCAAGGAATTGCATGTTTAGTGTGAGAATTTCAGTGCTTTGGAATATCATGCATTTTCACATGAAAACCGTGTATTTCTGTTTAAAAACTAGATGATTAAGATAACTTAAAAACATGAATAATTTATCAGAATAATAAGGTTTTCATCAGCATCACGAACAAAAAAGGTTTACTTTAAAGTCTCTCTTCCCGTCCATATCTAAATGGAAAACTGTAATTTACATGAAATGTATATTAAAAAGATGAAACTGATAGAGAGGTATTTACACTTTAGAATTTTAAAATACTAGAGAGAAATAAATTGAGGCAGGAGACATTACAAAGCTCTATTATCACTTCAAGCCAAGCTTGGAGTAATAAGTAATGTATGTCTCTCTCTTTTATCTAATGAAGTCCAACATTACTACCTAGTTTTGTCAACAATGAATTGCTTTTTTTTTTAAAAAGTTTAATCATAATATGTTATATGTTGATATTTTCAAGATTTGGCATGACTCATCAGAATTTTCCATTGCAGTGGACACTGTACCGCAATCATTATTTCCCAACACGTGCATGCACGTGTCTTTTTTGTATTTTGTTTTGTCGAGAGACGTCATCATCGTGGCGTGAAGTGCCACAAACTTTTACTTAAATGCATTTTTAAGACCGTTTTTAAAATCATATCAGTAAGCCCCGTGATTTTCACTCCGGTGCCGGGTGATTGGCACTACGTTAAACGTCTTCGGTTGGACGCGACATTAGGATAAAGCATTGAAGCCTTCAAGTCAAGGTTACGAGGTGAGCGTTCAATGCAGTGCTCAGGCTATTGTGACTGTTGTCTACATGTATATAGCATTTTATGGCGAAATATTAAAGTAATTTTAAAAAATTCAATGAAATTCTTTTCAACGAACAGCCTTATATTTTCAATGCAGTCTCACGCAGAGCGATTTCAAGAATAAATATGCAGTTCTGAATCAAATATCAAACAAACATATACCATCTGTATTTACGGATGATAATCGAAATATATCATATATATATATATAAATATATATAATATATATAATAATATATATATATATATATTATATATATATATTATATATTAATAAAACTTGCCATTTGATCTCAGTCGCCTTTATGTAGGAACACATTGCGTAACCCCAAATGTGTCATTTTGTTACATTATTCATGAGCCATATTTTCACGTCATTTTTATGGAATTTCGTTATGGAAATAATACTATCCTCATTCCCCTACAAATAATACATAAGGATCTAACGTCTCTTGATAATTGTCAACATTTTCTTGAATTAAAATGCATTTTCATTGTTACTTGCAAAATGCTACCATAAAAGAGACCAAACAGTGGCACATAATTAACACCTGTTTGGAAACTAATTTGACGTAATCAAGTTCACTTTTGGAAGTCCAAGATTTGATAAGAATGATCCCTCCTGGGGGGCGTATCACATTGAAAAAATATATGTTAATTTGAGGAGTCCATTTCATATTGTTGACGAAAGTGAGAGGCCCTTCAATAATTATAGTAAAACCCTAAGAAGTCTATGTAAATAAAACTCTTGTCAAAATAGTATTTCTTGTTTTTTTTTTAGTTTTCAAAAGATTCCCCAAAACGATAAGATGTCATTAAAGAGCATATAGAGAGGGTGAGCCAGTCATTAGACTGCTTTTATTGTTAATATATTGATGATTTAAGTGATATTTTCCTGCCTATCGTCATAAAGTTAAAGAAAAAAAAAATCTACCGATATTACTAGTGAATTCATACACCGTCTGAATGATTTATAACTTCAATTATGATAATTATTCATTCATATCACTCCATTGTTCGTTTTCGTGAATACGGTCTTGGTATGAACTACCTTCGATAAGTACCTGACAATCAGAAATGGGCAGAAAAATGGAGACATATCACCCATCGAAACTTTTGCATACCTACCACTGGCTGAAAAGATTTAAACTTTTGTGTTTTTATGCAGACCAAACACGAATGTAGTGATTTGAAAAAAGGAAAGAAAGAATCCACGACAAAACAATAATTATGTTCGCAAACTATCCTGCATGTCTTTGAATTGCGAGATGGGGATTGTTTTTATAGTTTTTTAATCGCTGGCCAGACATCCACTCTCCACCAAACACGCACAAAATGATTGGGAAAAATAAATATCTCAAACAATTGCCTGGAGACAGTTTGTGCTGGTCACTTTGATGGACCTAGATAACAACTAGATATATTCTTCTGAAAATCAGTTACCCTTAGGGTCGCCATCTTCAAGGTGATACGTGTAATAGGCGCCCGGGTTCGACATATGAACTTTAATTATCTTTTCCCCTACTCTGAATGATAATGGAAATGGTTTTTTATCGTATTTGGTATCTAGATTTTCGAGAAATTTGTGTCGTCTGTAATGGCTTTCATCATTTCTACTGCTTTAGAACACGAGATGATGAGCTAGGTGTATTCTGTTGATGGCTAAACTTTTCGTTGTCTTTTTATAAAATGTGAGAAATTCGTTCAAATCCATCATTTTCCAGAAGAAGAAAAAACCCCGAACGCAATTAATAGTTTTCATTATTATCAACCAGTTATACAGTATCTCACGAAGCAGCACTTTCAACAAAATGAAGCTTTTTTTGTTATTGATCAAAATTCGAACCTATTAGCAAACCAAACAACTAAGTTCATATTTCGTCATCCGATACACCATTGTGTTCAGCAGTTTTGGTATTATCGTTTCGTCCCGTGTAGTTTAACTGAATAATATGCCATAAGACTCCAATTATTGCCATGAAAAGGGAGAAAAATGAAAACTGTAAGCACTGTCATTTATAAGAGGGTATTTGCTTCATACAGTTAGAGGGTTGTGATTTGACAATTTTACAATTAAGTATTCAGAATTATTTTTACTCCCCAAGCCCCAAGCTGAGAACTCCGCCAATGTAAAGGAATCCAAACAAAAGACGGGATATTTTCGTATTTGATTTAAACCGAGGATTCTAGAGAATTAAAGAATTGTTTCGATATTTTATAAATATCTCAAGGGTGTGTATCAAGATGCTATACAAAAGGCCCTTTCACCGTGTCTGGAAGCAGTTTTAATTAGTGGGTACCGCTTATAGTCATCTCGACTAAGGAAGAACAACTTTTTGCCATAATGAGTATATATAGAAGGAGTTGCTTACTGTCGTTTTCATTAAAGACGTACTACGGTGAATTGTATTTCATATAAGTAATTTCGATGGTACATGTATATACATTCTACTATCGACAAAGTAATTGGTATGATAAAACATGTGTAAGTGATTTCTATCAGTAAATTAGTAATGTAGACCATTTTCACCTGTTGGGACCGAAAGACCATAGTGAAATGGAAAGGTGATATACTAGTATTAAGTGGCAAAATAACACTTGTCCAGGGGCCATATTTGACATACATTTGATGAACAAGCATGTCCGCTTATATTAATTTCATGATGAAAATATGTGTTAGTATTGTGTGCACGTTGCTTGTCGATTTTTACCCCAAATATTTACAAATGAAATAGAGGTATATTGATTTAGACACAACAAGTCATTTCGTTGCGCTCCAGTTAAAAAATACGTTTGAAAATCTATATATTATATATTCATCAATAGATACAACAGCACGATCATACTCTTGTAGTATCAAATGAACCTATATGCACTCATTTCTCTCTCTAGGTGTCCAATGTTTTGGATTTGCTGCTTGAGTGAGAACCAAAAAGGCGTGGAAGACCAAAAAGAAAAGTCCTTACCTTTTCCAACAACTTTCGCAGAGCCGTCATTATTAATAACAACTGTGTTCGTTACGATTGTGTTGTTGTTCGTCTCATTGGGTTGGGCCATTTCAGGCATGGCTGGGATCTCCTCTTGTGAGACCGGGATAAGGGTAATGATGGTCGGTTGAGCATCAGGTTCATCATGTTCTTCGGGGGTCTGGTCCCGTTCAGGAGCCGCCTCCATGTTTTCGATTTGACTCTGTAGGACCTCCACGATGATTGCTTTTGCCAACGGTGTGACTTTTATTTAACAACAACAGGACTCCGTCAACGGAAAAAAAGTCTTCGGTCCTCAATAATTCCTCTGGAAAGATATAGTTGTGAAATTGTGTCAAGAACTTATTCCAGCGAATCATAACAAACATCGATCATTCATAAACTTTGTAATGCTCTCATGGTTTAACTTCCGTAGAAATGTTGACAGAAGGCAACCATGTAAAGCCGCGCAGCGGTTCGCAGGTCGGAGCAAACATGCGTGAAGAAAATAAAGAGTATATACACTACCTGTCGATGGTGTCCAGTGAACCGTGTTTCGGACCAGACGTACAAGTTAACAGAAAGAGATCGAAGACAGTTTCTCCAACATCAATGTGTGTTATACCAATACCAACCTGTTCAAGTTGGGAAAATGGACGATACGTTTACAAAGCTGGCAAAATCCGTTGTAATGATTTTTGTCTATTTTTTACCTTCATGCATATTTAAAGATTTACCTGAGAGTTGATTGGTCGACCTTGTCTTTCCCGCCATTAAAAGCCATCGTCATCGACGTGGTGTTTTGCTAACAGGCGACAACATTTTTATATGTGATGCCAATATACGTGGTGTGTGGATACTTATTTTCATTTCAGGAGACATAGGGGATCATATGTTAGGGTATTGTGCTGAAGATTACCTGAATTTAGCTACTTGATCCATGTTATGCCCGAAATACTATACCAGGTGAACAGGTCTGCTAAAACGGGGCGTGGATTTGCATGACAAATCTCCCATACTAAAAATGTTATAATGCGTTAAAGTTATGACGACAAGAAGCAATATGATTGATATATCAGACAATCATGGTAAAGGATAGGTTGAATATTTGTCACCAAAACTTTTTCATCTGATGGAGAACCTTAAAAATATCCATGCGGCTTCGAAAAAAGATAATAGATCGTATCTAGAATCCTGTGTCATTGCTTTTTAAGGTCTATCGCTCAAGTATTTGCATGCTAAACTAAATTTACAATCAAAACATACAAAAATTAGTCATGGAGTAAAGTTGCAAGAAGTTTATTTTGCTTTACTAAATCCTGAACATCAACACATTTAAGCAGGCGGCCATCTTTGTAATAGACCCTCAAGGTACGATCAGAAAGAAAAACTCTACCTGGATAGACCTCAGACCGGTTTTTATATGCGTGCGTTTCATATTTACTGTAGGCATATATAAAATCTAAGTGGAGTAGACCTAACTATGGCAAATATCTGATTCCCTTTTTATTCCTTGAATAATACGGCTTTGTGAGAGGGTATTAATACACCTTTGACACATTCTTAGCAATACCACTCTGTATAGGTGAATTTTCCTTTTGAAGAGGAATGCTTTCGTCTTACTTGGGGTTCTGAATAATAAAAGGTAATAATTATTGTGTTCAGAGACCAACTCTGACATAGGCAACTTGCACTCTAAACATTTAGAAGCTAACTGAGATAGTGTAAAAACCCCGAGATAGTTGAAACTGCGTAATAAGAAAAAAGTGAAACTAATAGTTTGCTATGACATATAAATAATAGATGAATTATCAGATAATCTTTACTAAAATTTTAAAAGCAACATTTTTTTTATTTCAAGCAACATAAATTTCTAAATTCAGTTTTGTAGATTACACTTTAGGATTCCACATTTCAAATGAAAAAAAATTTGCAAAGCATCCTGTTAAATTTATATAAGCAAAATGTTTAACTTTTGGCTGAGGTTTTAAATACCATCGTATGGTAATTCTAGCCGCATGAGTAAGCAATTTCGTACTACAGCATGACGTTTTGGCTTCAGTATAACGTATCGCTACTCAAAACTCGTGGTTTTCAGAAAGAGAGGCACATAGTGTGGCTAAGTAAGGTAAGATAAGGCAAGTATTATCCCTGACAAGGTTATATACATGTTCATTTAAAAGTGTTGCCTTGTAGGTGTTGAATATAAGTTAATTCAGAAGTATTGCATGTTCTAAAGGTTTAGAAACGTAAGATTTGCTATTATATATATCTGATATCAATAGTAAGTACTACACTAAAGTATTTCAGAATAACCTATAAAATCATGTTATGTCATGTCCCTTTGTATATCAAATTATTTAAGCCATGTTCTTTATTATGTTCTATGTTTATAGAGATGGATAACGCTATCTCTGTTATGTAGTGTTCAGCATTTTCTATATGGTGTTATCTGTAATATGTTGTCTGTGTTCTGTTCTCGTATGTTGTGTATCTTCTATTTTCTATATGGTGTTATCTGTATCATGTTGTCTATGTTTTGTTGTTTGTTCTGTTCTCGTGTAAGGTTGTGTATCTTCTATATGGTGTTGTCTGTATTATGTTGTCTATATTGTATTGCCTGTGTTCTGTTCTCGTGTGACGTTGTGTATCTTCTATATGGTGTTATCTGTATCATGTTGTCTATGTGTTGTTGTTTGTTCTGTTCTCGTGTGATGTTGTGTATCTTCTATATGGTGTTGTCTGTATTATGTTGTCTATATTGTATTGCCTGTGTTCTGTTCTTGTGTAACGTTGTGTATCTTCTATATGGTGTTGTCTGTATCATGTTGTCTATGTTTTGTTGTTTGTGCTCTTTTATCTTGTAAGATTGTGTATCTTCTATATGGTGTTGTCTGTATAGTGTTGTATATATTGTGTTGTCTGTGTTATGTTCTTGTGTGATGTTGTGTATGTTCTATATGGTGTTATCTGTATCATGTTGTCTATGTTGTGTTGTGTTCTGTTCTCGTGTATCTTCTATTTTCTATTTGGTGTTGTCTGTATCATGTTGTCTATGTTGTGTTGTTTGTGTTCTGTTCTCATGTGATGTTGTGCATCTTCTATATAGTGTTGTCTGTATCATGTTGTCTATATTGTGTTGTGTCTTGTGTTATGTTTCTTGTGTGAGATAGTTGTGTATCTTTTATATAGTGCTCTCTATATTATGTTGTCTATATTGTGTTGTTTGTGTCCTGTTCTCATGTGAAGTTATGTATCTTCTATTTGGTGCTGTCTGTATCATGTTGTCTATATTGTGTTGTGTGTGTTCTGTTCTCATGTGATGTTATGTATCTTCTATTTGGTGCTGTCTGTATCATGTTGTCTATATTGTGTTGTGTGTGTTCTGTTCTCATGTGATGTTATGTATCTTCTATTTGGTGCTGTCTGTATCATGTTGTCTATATTGTGTTGTGTGTGTTCTGTTCTCATGTGATGTTATGTATCTTCTATTTGGTGCTGTCTGTATCATGTTGTCTATGTTGTGTTGTTTGTGTTCTGTTATCATGTGATGTTGTGTATCTTCTATATGGTGTTATCTGTATCCTGTTGTCTATTTTGTGTTGTTTGTGTTCTGTTCTCATCTGATGTTGTGTATCTTCTATCTGGTGTTATCTGTATCATGTTGGCTATGTTGTGTTGTTTGTGTCCTGTTCTCATGTGAAGGGGTGTATCTTCTATTTGGTGCTGTCTGTATCATGTTGTCTATATTGTGTTGTGTGTGTTCTGTTCTCATGTGATGTTATGTATCTTCTATTTGGTGTTATCTGTATCATGTTGGCTATGTTGTGTTGTTTGTGTCCTGTTCTCATGTGAAGGGGTGTATCTTCTATTTGGTGCTGTCTGTATCATGTTGTCTATATTGTGTTGTGTGTGTTCTGTTCTCATGTGATGTTGTGTATCTTCTATTCTTTGTATGGTGTTATCTAATGTGTTGTCTATATTGTGTTGTCTGTGTCCTGTTCACATGTGATGTTATCATGCTCTGTTCTCCATGAAATGTTAAGCATATTCTGCTGTGTTTCAAACGATATGTTGCCAATGCGATGTTCTCTGGTAGTGTGGTTTAATTTAAATTAAAACAATATCTTATTCACAAAATACGTCAATGGGATCGGGCAGCAGACATTGCCTAAGTTGGCCCTCTCCCTAGTTCAGTTTCTATTGTTTACTGTTTGTAGCGTTGTCTCTGTTATTTCTATTTGTAGTGTTATATAGAGGATCTTGAATGAGTGCTTATGGCATATGAAATTTATGAAATGAGTTACCGGATTTAATATTTCCCGAGCCTTGGCGAGGGAAATATATAAATCTGGTAACGAATTTCATAAATTTCATATGCCATAAGCACGAGTTTAAGATTCTATTTATCACACAACGATCATTAAACGCATATTTTGATTTACTTTCTATTTCACAACCCGAATTTTTCGCTTTGTTATTGTTTGACGTCGTCAATTCGATTGTGACGTCGTCTGCAACGTCACGATTTGAAGAGGCTTGTAATTTCTGTTACACTTATTTCACTTTATAAAAGACACTAACCCGAAATCCCCTTAGAACAACCTCTGATAAAACAATGTCTTTTACCGTCAATGTTTACAGTTTCGAAGGCTGATGTGCAGTTTTCTTTATACATGTACGTAGCGCAAGATTGATTGACCCCGTGATTGACCTACCTAATTTACATTCTTATGAACCTCAGCTACGAGTTCATATCGTTTTTCCGAACCCGTGTTATGAACCCGGAAACAGTACAGTTGTGTGATAAATCTTGTTATTTTCTGTTTGTATTGTTGTTTCTGTTATTTTGTTTGTAGTGATGTATCTTTTCTCTATTTGTGTTGTTCTGTATTATTTCTATTTGTTGTGTTGTCTCTGTTATTTTCTAATTGTATTGTTCTCTGTTATTTTCTATTTGTCGTCTTGTGTCTGTTATTTTCTGTCTGTCGTTTCGACTGTTGTTTCTAGTCATAGTTTTGTTTTTGTTGTGTTCTATTTGTATTGTTTTCTATTATTTTCTATTTGTCGTGTTGACTATTATGTTATTTTCCATTTGTTGTGTTGACTTTGTTATTTTTTTATTTGTATTGTTGACTCTTGTTATTTTCTATTTGTCGTCTTGTTTCTGCAATTTCCTTTTTGTAGTATTGTCTCAGACTGTTATTTTCTTTTTGTAGTGTTTTTCTATTTATAGCTGTACCATTTTCTATTTGTCGTGTTCTTTCTGTTATTTTCGATTTGCAGTGTTGCTATGGTACTTTCTATACGCAATGTTCTCTGTTATCTTCTATTTGTGATGTTGTCTTTGATATATTGTGTATCTATTGTTTTCTGCGTTATATTCGTTTTGTCCTCTATGCACATTAAGTAATCTGTGTCGTGTTATCTACTCTATGTTCTCTTGTACTGCTGTCTCTGTGATATTCTCTATTTAGTCTCGTATACATCATTTCCTCAGTGCAGTGTTGTGTCTGCTATATTTTCTATAATGCTTTGTCTATGATATGTTCTGATTGTTATGTTGTCTATGTTGTGCATTCTATAGAGGACTGTATATGTTATATTCTCAATCTGTCGTACTGTCTCCATTATACTCTCTATATTGTGCTGTGTTGTGTCTTTTGTAAGTGTCATCAATATGATGTTCTCTAAGTAGTAAAGGTTTTATGTTATGTTTTCAACATTCACGTTTAAAGGCAACATTTCGCAAATTCTACGGTCGTTATAACGATTTAGTTTGCCAGTATGGCCTTTCATTTTGGTCATATAAATTGGCGAAGTTAACATTGTAATAAACGTAATCATAATCCCCACAAAAACATATACAAAGTCGAGTGTGGGGCAACACGGACCTCCGACAAAGACGGATGTGTTTCATAGCAGTTGTTAAGCCGTTTTTCATAGACTGATTTGATTACGGATTACTCCGTTTACCTGATCAAGACAATGGGCTCACGGTGGGTGTGAACGGTCGACAGGGGATACTTACTCCTTGTAAGTACCTGATCCCACCTCTGGTGTGTCCAGGAGTCCATGTCTGCCCAACTTTTGTTTTGAATTCTGTTTGGGACTTGCGAGATTGATCACTGTTCGTTATCTTTGCCTTTATATAACCTATGTTTTGTTGTATATTTGGTATCTTTTTTTTCTTCAATTTTATTTTGACTATTTTGTATTCTCTGTGGATGGTAGCCTATGTAGTATTCCTTTTGGAAGGTTTTGAAAGATTGTCTATTTTTACATTCTCTATAAAATGTTATTTATGTTATACATGTATTCTGTTTGAAAGGTCTTTACATTCTAATCTCCACGGGAATTTGTCTACGTTATATTCTCTATAGAAGGATGTTTATGTTATTATCTCTATGGGAAGTATGTCTATGTTATATTCTTTATGGGAAGTTGTTTATTTTAAATTATCTAAAGAAGGTTTGCTATGGTATTTTTTCTTTAGAGGGTTGTATATAAATTATTATAATAATTATGTAATGTTGTATACGCTATTTTGTCTATGTAATATTGACTCTTTTATATTCTCTATGTAGTGTTGTATTTTTCATATTCTTTATGTAATATCTGTATCTTATGTTTTTAAAGTTATTTCCTCTTCTTATATTATATTTTCTATGTAATCATATGTATGAAAAGGCAAATATAAAGAACAGTGATAAATCTCGAAAGTCAAAAATAGAATACAAAACAAGAGTTGGGCAAACACGGACTTTGGACACACGAGAGATGGGATCAGGTGCCCAGGAGGAGAAAGCATCCCCTGACGACCGGTCACACCCGCCGTGAGCCCATTGTCTTCATCAGGTAAACGGGATAATCAGCAGTCAGAATAAGTGTATGAAAAACAGCTTAACAACTGCTATGAAACATGCCAGACAGTATTTGACCCAATGGAAGATTGTATGGTCAAACTAGAACGTTATAACAACCATAGCATTTGTTCTCTATGCAGTGTTGTTATGTTATCTATATATGTAGTGATATTTATGGTATAATATCTATGTTGTAGTCCATTTTGTAGTGTTGTCTATGTTTCATTCTCTCTGTTGTGCTATTTGTTCTATATTAGAGTGTTTCTGCTATATTATCTATATATTGCTGGCAATGTAATGTTTCCTGTATAGTGTTGTCCTTGCAGTATTGACCATGGTAGGTTCTCTATTTAGTGCTTCTATATTTGTTTGTTATGTTACCTATGATATGTTTATACACGTGTTCATTACTGGTTAAATATTTTCAGTGTAATGTTGATGTATTGTTTTCTATATCATGTTTTAATGTATTGTTCTTTATTTCATGGTGCTGATTCCATGAAATATTATCTCGACATTGGCTTTATAGTTTATACTATTTATTGAATAAAAATATTTTTTGATTTCATAAAAATAGTCATTTTGAGTTGTTTTTAAAGCGTTTCATACATATTCTAGATTTTAATGAAGAACTTCATAATTGAAAAATTATCCCAAAACATAAATTAAGAATACAATATCATTTCTTCTACATCATACTTCATGTAAAGCCCTATTATTGCCATAATGCAATAGATGGAGGTTCTATTTTTAGTTAAAGACTTTGTATGTATGCTTGCTGCCCAATGCTATTCCAAACGAATGGAATACAATATCATCTGAACCATTAAAAATAGCATGACGATAATGTATGCACAGCATACATAAACGTCCACTTCTGCACTGTGTAAAAATACTGTTTAACATTAGGTTACAGTGCCTACAGTACTACAGTAGTTGAGTATATCTTCTACATCTAACTATTTTATAGGGAGTACAGCACTTTCATTTTCGAAAGTTATTTTTAGAACGATATACATTTAGCATTCCTTCTGGCTAATGTTTATCAAACGCACGGCGGGTGTGACCGGTCAGCAGAGGATGCTTACTCCTCCATGGCACCTGATCCTGCCTTCGCTTTTGTCGGAGGTCCGTGTTGCCCTACACGCGATTTTGTATATATGTTTTTTGGGACTATGATTACGTTTAACACATTGTTTACTTCGCCATTTTATATCAGTGGAAGGAAATAAATAAATTACAGATTTTCATTAAAATACCAGATAAATGACTTCGTATAGCCACTAAAACTGGATAGGTAGGTAGTATTGGGTATGCTTTCATATGCGAAATCCTTATTTTTCACAAATAAACTTTAAGGACCAGAAACACGGGACAAACAATCCTTCGAGACCTATTTCATCAACGTGGAACCAACAGAAACTACCAGTACCTAAACGAACAGGATACCACTGTGGTTCGAATGTAGTCAATACAGCTTTTACTATATTTGAATGATTTTTCATTTCTCGTAATGAAGAATCAATAGTACGTCGACGTTGATTTTAGAATAGTGTCTTTTGCTTGATATATATTGGATTGATGAGTTAAAAAGTTTCTCGATTTTAGCTTGGTGATGGACACTAAATTGTTAATTTTCTGTCTCCATAAACATATTTTAATAATAATAATTGCTCATACTGGACGAATAAAAAAATGCGACTTTGGAATTGACGTGAACGACAAAAATGCTATTAAAGTTTAAATTCGATGTCACAGCCAACAGCAGAAGTCAAAGCGATGTGTTTATTACTAAACGACTGACTTCACAAACTAATTCATTGAGTGCCATTTAATAATTCATAAGGACAAAATTTGAAATCAATTTTGAAACAAACGATAGCACGAAAATCAAATAGCATTTTCACTCTTTGATCATAATTTTTGCAATGTCCAAATGGGAGTGATAAAAGTGGAACTTTTGCTAATATATGCTAACTTCCTAGGCCATCCATTATTCGGTGATAAGGATTTCGTTACTTCTGAGGTGTGCAAGAGACATAATGCTGACTGAGAATCGAAAAATAATCTGAATCCATATGTATGTCAAGTAGGAGAGAACTAAAACTGACCTGAATATCGCTTTGCTTTACATGTTATTCTTTATGTGTGTGTGTGTGTGTGTGGATAAAACAATTTCATAGTCAATATGTATTCACCCTGAGAGGATGGATATTGAATTAGTGATTTGAATATACATGTACTTGGAAACTACATATCAATATTGGACGTACTTGCGTTATTCAATGAGGAGCAATGTCTTGGTGTAGGCTAAAAGTAATTTCCCAGTAATATACTTGTAGTTCAAAGCATAATACTAGAACATGTAGTGTTCTATCGTAGTCACACCGTCTAGCTCCGACTAGAATTTGAAGGTGACATTGCAAAAAGTACAATACAGATAGTTTTAACTGAATTGCTGTAATTTGCCTTTACTATGTACATGTACAATGCGCGGATCCGTGATTTGTTTTCAGGAGGAAGGGAGCCAATCACTGACAATATTAGAAGGCGTATTCGTCGACTTGTACTGTAATGTTTGGTGATTTAACTGAAACTGCATAGAAATAGGCTATCATAATATTTATTTTTATTCATCTCAAAGATAAAGTTGTCGAAGGTGATGCCACCCTCCCAAAATTGATCCTCGCTTTATTCAGCAGTATTCAATAACTTTAACCCAGTATGTATTTACTCGGAACGTTTCTTCTTAAATGGTCATATGACATAGCATATATAGTGGTCAATCATATAATCTTCTTCAGCTCATTGAGGCTGATTGATTAAATCCTATCAAGCGCATTTTCCGAATGTAACAACAATATTGTTATTTAATTATAGGCTGTATCTTTAAAAAGTTCACGCAGATATCCTATCAATAGTATGTATGTAAAATGAGCTTGAAAGAAAATACTTCTATATTGCAAGTTGTAATTTCAAGACTTCAGGAATGTACAATCTTTTAAAGAATTTGTAAAATGTGCCTCAACAAAACATAGACAATGACCGATATCCATTATCACTTTCTTCCTAATGGGTTTTTAAAAACGTAATCTTAACATTCTAGTAAAAAAAAAATTATTTCAAATATACAATACCCCAGCCCGTAGTTTAAAAACTTGATTGAAACATACCTTAGACTTCAAAAAGAGTAGTAGTTGTTCCTTCGTAAGAAGCATATATACTGTAATTTTAACCGGAAGTCGACATGGCGAGACATGGTTTGGTATAAAATATCCAAATAGGAAAGACAACTCTTTCAAATAAACAGAGTTTTATCATAAATGATAAAACATTAAAATATTTCTTTTCTATAAAAGGCAAATAATTTACCAAACAAAAATGAAAGCTGTGCTTTTATTTCAAAATTATGTCTGTTCTTCACAAAAATCCAACACATGAAGACACTGTATCAACTAACAAAAGTTCTATGTAACGAAAGACCAAGACATAGTGCATCTGTGCTAGACAAGGAGAGAAAAATCATCACCGGAAAGGAAGAGACCATAAACAGGTGAGCAGAACACTTTGCAGAAGTTTTCAACCGGCCTGAACCAGATAATCCGGTGAGTAGAGTCAGACACATAACCAAGTGACAATAGAAGATATCAACTGTGATGAACGAGCATGGTCGAAATCAAAGGGGCGCTAAAGAATAACAAACCACCAGGATGGAATACAAGCAGAACTTCTAAAAGCAGACATACGGTTACAGCGGAACAAGAGGTACTGTGAGCAATGCTCACTAAGGATACCCCCCGCTTACCCCAATCTCCCGAAGGTATTGTTGACTGTCAAGAATTTGAAATGGAAATCATATGCTACTTATGTCTTGAGAGCTTGACCTTTGACCTTTTGAACCCAAATTCAATAGGAAGCATCTTTGACTCATGGACAGTTCATTTGTATGACATGGTGAATCTAGGTTGATTGATTGATTGATTATTTATTGTTTTACGCCACTCGAGAATATTTCACTCATATGGAGACGTCACCATTTGCCCGTGAAGGGCTGCAAAATTAGGCCTATGCTCGGCACTCAGCGCTTTGAGCAGGGAGGATCTTTTTCGTGCCACACCTGCTGTGACACCGGGCCTCGGTTTTTTCGGTCTCATCCGAATGACCGCCCCATTCAGTCGCCTTTACGACACCAGGGGATGCTGGAGCCTATTCTAACCCGACCCCACAGGTGAATCTAGGTTGAAAGTTAAGCTCTACAGCCCAAAAATCACTTTGGTACTTCCGTGTCCAGTGCGTTTACGTTGACCTTTGACACCTACACCCCCTTTTGACCCTACATTCAATAGGGAAAATTTTTCGTCCCATGAGAACTCTAAACCGCATAGATAATCCTCAATAGCATGGTAATCATATTGCTACTTCGATATCCAGTGTGCTTGACCTTTGACCTTTTGACCCCAAAATCAATAGGGAACATCTTCGTCCCATAAGTAGTCCATATGTAAGATACGGTGACTCTAGGTAGAAAGGAGAACACTTTAGCTCCCGGAAATCATTTTGCTATTTCATTGTCCAGTGTGCTTGACCTTTGCCCTTTTGACCCCAAAATCAATAGGGAACATCTTCGTCCCATAAGTAGTCCATATGTAAGATACGGTGACTCTAGGTAGAAAGGAGAACACTTTAGATCCCGGAAACCATTTTGATACTTCACTGTCCAGTGTGCTTGACCTTTGACCTTTTGACCCCAAAATCAATAGGGAACATAGTAGTCCATATGCATGATATGGTGACTCTAGGTGGAAAGAATAACACTTTAGAGTCCGGAAACCATTTTGCTACTTCCATGTCCAGTGCGTTTGGCTTTTGACTTTTTGACCCCAAAATCGATAGGGAACATCTTCGTCCCATGAGTAGTCCATGTGTGCAATATGGTTACTCTAGGTAGAAAGGATAACACTTTATAGCCCGGAAACCATTGCGTCTACAGTCAGACGGACGGACAACCCGATTCCAGTATAACCCCCCCCCCCCCCACTTCGTTGCGGGGGGTATAAATATTAGAGAACTTTTTGGTATGATATGGGAAGATGAACAAGCTCCACAAAACTGGAAAAAAGGACCGATAGTTAAACTACCCAAGAAAGGCAACCTGAGAGAATGTAAGAATTGAAGGGGCATCACCCTTCTGCCAGTAGTGAGCAAAGTGCTGGGTCGCATAGTTGTGACAGGAACAGGAAAGCGATTGACAAAAGACTCAAGAAGGAACAAGCAGGCTACCGTAAGGGAAGAGGAACCGCAGAACAAATATTTATCCTCAAAAACATTATCGAGCAAGTTGAAGAGTAGCAGGTAACGCTTTACTTCAACTTTATTGATTTTGAAAAGGCGTTTGGCTCAATTCAAAGAGACAGCTTATGGACAATCTTAGCAGCTTATGGAGTGCCCAGAAAATTAATAAACGTAGTGAAGATCTTCTATGATGGATTCAAGTGTGCTGTTAGACCAGGAAGAGACAAGTAGTTTGTTTGGAATCTAGACCAGGGTGAAGCAGGGATGTAACATGTCAGGCTTCCTCTTCCTAATTGCTATGGATTGGACGATGAGAAAAGCAATAGGAGGTGGGGAGAATGGCATCAAGTGGAAATTTACTACCTAGCCGGACATTGCGATGATGTCATCAACAAGACAACAGATGCAAAGCAAAACCAACAAGCTCAGTGAAGAAACAAGAAGAATAGGACGAAAGATCAACAAGAGCAAAACAAAGATCATAAGAATAAATGCAAATCAAGCGAAAAAGATCCAAATTGATGATGAAGAACTGGAATATGTTGAAAAGTTCGTATACCTTGATGTAACTATATCAAAGGAAGAGGGGAGTATATAAGACATGAAAGGAAGAGTAGCAAAAGCAAGAGCATCTTTTGTCAAACTGAAACAGATATGGAGCACCACCAACATCAGACGACACACCCAAATCAGACTATACAAGACGCTAGTAGTACCGGTACTACTATATGGATGTGAGACATGGAAGATGAATAGAGGAGATAATAAGATGATCAACACCTTCCAGAACAAATGCTTAAGGCGCATCCTGAGAATAAAATGGTAAGAACACACTATTACAGAAGAAATGCTCCAAAGTGTAGACATGAAACCACTGAGTGAAGAAGTCAGGAGGAGAAGATGGAAATTTATTGGACACATCCTGAGACAAGATGCAGCGAATGGTTGAAATGTAGCAATGGTATGGGCACCGGAAGGAAAACGAAAGAAATGGCGACCAAGAACCACATGGAGACGAACGGTAGAGAAAGAGCAGAACATCGGAGGATGGAAAACGTGAAGAGAAGCAAGGGTTTCTGCAGCCGACAGAACAGAGTAGAGACAGTCTGTGGAAGCCTTATGTGTCCTTACGTACGCAGAAGATAGGTAACAGCACAAAAATCCAAAGAAAAAATTAACAGTTATTCTCAAGTTCATTAAAATGAAATAGATTTTTTAAAAAATTATGAAACCTTAATAATGACGTTTCTCCCATCATACTAGTATAAGGTATTTTGGTATAAAATAGTTATTATGTCTGCAATTTTTTAAATGGAAAACATTGAATGTAGGTATGGACAAACATTATAGTGTGCCCATAGATTCATCTTTCCAGTCGACATAAGGTAGCTCCATCCCCGTGAGAATTATCAATGGTTGAAAGTGGAGAAACTTTCTTGATTTCCCCTTACTACAGTTTTATTAAATCAATATCCGAAGAAAATGTGCAAGTTAATAGCTATCAGACATATATAAACGGAGAATCAACAAACATACAAAATGTACATGTTTATTGACAACAGTTAAAAAAAACCTCTACTTTATAAATGTGTATGAATCTATTGTGGATACCTGGTAAATCATTGTATAATAGACATACCGTAAATAAAATCTGAGCAATATTAAACTGCCCTTCACATTTTTATTTTACATTCCAAATACCGGTAATTGATCATTAATGGAAAATATATTCCTTTTTCAGTATAAATAGTTTACCAGATTTGTTATTTTATTCAACGAATAATTTTTTTTCTGAAAGATATATTTATGTCATGCACAAAGATTAATCAAAGGTTTTGCCAAAACCCATGACGTCACATGAGGGTGGAGATACCTCAAAGAATAGTTTGTATGGCCAAAGCTGTGTTCTATACTAGTATGTTGACTGAAAATTTTAGTAAAATTGAGAAATATGCTTTACTTTTGATGTCACGAACTCCAGATAACTGTACACAATATAAATCTATACAATTATTGTAAAGTACAATATTCGTTCAGCCCATTTCTTACAATTGCACTGAAATACCATATTGCAAATTTAGATGATCGTTATAAATATACAATCTGCCATTGGGTCAAATGCTGTCTGACGTGTTTCACAGCAATTGTTAAGCCGTTTTTTTATACACAGATTTTAACTACCGATTACTCCGTTTTCCTAAAAAAGACCGTGGGCGGATGTGGCCGGTCGACAGGGGATGCTTACTCCTCCCAGGTAACCGATCTCACCTCTGGTGTATCCAGGGGTTCGTGTTTGCCCAACTCTTGTTTTGTATTCTGTTTGAGATTTACGAGATTTAGCACTGTTTATAAATCTTCGCCTTTTTTATTCTATTTGGAAATCTTTAATTTATACATTAATCCGATGTTGAAGAAATTAGATGTTAT
>CAJDSM010030954.1:6695-27372 GCA_903981925.1 Ostrea lurida
TTAATACTGACTTCGTTTTATGTATGTTAATACTAAGGTATGGTAATCAAACATAATAAAATACATACCTATTTTCCATATCACACCCATGTATCAGCCCCGACCAAATATCCAGGCCCTCGGGCCCTTCGCCCTCGAGTGATATTGGTGTCTCGGGCTAGACTCCAGGGTGTGTTGATAATGAATAGGTATGTAATTATTCCATATATATCGATAAAAACCTCAACATCCCTTAATCCTGTTCCACGGCAAGACAGAAAATATACGATATTTAATGAGGGTTTGTCGTAAGTTCCGTGGACACCTGATAAAAAACTGAACAAACATTGAAAGAGTAATAATGAAACTACCATTTTGTTTCGTTAAATTCCATGTTTAATTTTTATAATAATGCAAAATTTTCTATTTACAATTTAAAAGACACATTTAGTTATATTCTACAAATAAAAAAAGACAAACTCCGTATCAGGAGCACTAAATGAAAATCCTTGATCTTATCATGATACAAACGCTTAAAGATCGATTTAACTTTTTCGCAAACATAGTCACTGTTAAAACTCAACATGCATATTATTATTTCTATGTCGCTATAATAACCAAGTCATAAAAAGTGTGCGCAAAAACTTTCTCTTGGTTCATAGCTACTTCATACATACATATGTAGCATCAATGGGATAAAATATCGATGTTACCGTAATCTGTTAATTCCACAGTTTCCTGCAATTTCATGAACCGTTTGTCGCGATCACTTGTCAAATACGTCATAAATTTTTACATTTTTCAGCAGCGCTGTATATCTCAAGAAAGATGGTTCTTCCTTCAATGCATGCTTCATACCTTGGAAACCGTCCCTCTGTCCAAAAATCGTCTTATAAAATACCCAACTAAACACTAATGATGATGACCACAAATTACAACTGTTTTCCCAACTGTTTACAGCGAATTCCATGCGGGTCTAACAATGATTCGAACCTGATCTTTGCTAAGTAATGCTATGTAAAACCAAGCTCGAGCGCTTTGTTTTTATTTTACAAAAAGATTGCTTCACAGAAAAATACCATTTAAAAACAAAATGAGATGTGAGAAACACTAAGAAACTAACTTTAATTGTGTTCAGAATGAATTGTTTGTAATTTGAAAAAAATCCTGCCTCTAAACATGAAACGTATACTAGCAATATTCAATATAGGTAGAGTCTTGTTTATGCCGTAAAATAGTGAAGAATTGCTAAGAGTTGCTAGTATCTCACTTTAACTCAACAATAAAATTTGGATGTTAAATTTTTTGCTGACGACATTAGAAAATACCCTCAGTAAGCACTTGTAAACATTAAAAATGGACAAATCTAAACATTTTCAGCTTCGAAACGTGTTCCCATGCCCCTTTAAACTTTGATGGAGCAGGGACAGTAATCGTATAAACTGATCAATGTGAGTTTACTGGATATCATACTGAGAATGAGAACTTTGTACTCCCTTAAACTTTTCAATATATAGATAAAACGAGTTGGTTAGATCTTTTCGCAACTGTATTACAGACATTTACTTGTACATTTGTGCTATTCATACATTTTGAAGATATATAGGGCGATGCAAAATAGGGAAAATTTCTTAGTCGATTAATTCGATGCCTTTAGTACGAAGAATATTCGAATTATTTCGACAATGTTTTTATATTACCACTGTCACGGTGAATGTTTCCGTCAACAATACAATAAGACTCCAGTACAACCTTGCGTTGCTGGATTTTAAAGTGTATTTTACCAACAATTAGATACACACCGAAAAAAGCATTAACCTTCATGAACTATGTTTATGTAAACGGCTACCCAGTCATGGTTATAAAACATGAGAACACCTTGAGTGTGTATATAAACTATCTTTCTTTAATTAGATTGTTGGTTTATAACAATTCCAACGGAGTTGTATCTCTTAGGTGCTAAATACCGCCGATTGCTGCTCAATATATCTGTAGAAGTCTCTTTTAGATATACGCCAATTGACAACGGCTTAGTATACAATTAATTCAAGACAAACATGCATTGTAACACGTCGCTTCAACGAAAATGGTGATTATGGCATTTTGAATACCCCCACCCATGCTTAGAATGCATGAATGTTAATCAATTTTTTCCCTCTGCTTCGGGATGCCCTTTGTACGGAGTCTTTAATTAAACTATAATATTATTTGTCCGCTTGTCTGCAGGTTGTTGTGTAGTTGTTGATAACAAGTTAAACCGGGTAAGTTATACGGAAACGAAATATTGCTTTATGATGGAACTGAATTAGCGGAAATCAAAAATTTTTTGACAATTTAGATAGACGGGACAACCAAATGGATAAATTGGTTATCTGCTAAAATTTTTACTGACGTATAATAAATTTTTGTAGATCGAATCGTCGATTGCCATCGAAGACTATTCAAAAATAGCGAATATTCGTTTAACATTAGGAACCATTGGTTTTTTCATTCTGGACTTTTATTGACATGCGCCTTTGTAGGAAAATACATTTAATAGATGGTATGTTTTGGGTTAAACCTACAAAGGGCAGAATATAAGATGTATAAAAAGGCTAAAAATCATTAAATGTATTGAGTCAGACTTGATGGTCAAAGGGAAGTAATCCTTTTAATTAGAATAAACTTCTTCAGTCAGTTTTCCCCAAATTACCATCACTGCAATTGATATATGCACCTGCATGCTGGTTGTNCCATGAATTAAAATGATTCCACAGTATATACACCTGCATGCTGGTTGGAACAGAGGTAAAATAGAATGTGTACATGTATAATGCAGAATATTAAAGATTATGTGTTTAACAAACTGTATATTGGTCACTGGCAATTAAACAAATTATACATGCTTGATGTGGTTGTTTGCATTTGAGTGGATTTAACATGTATTTTAAGAAGAATGGTCAATAGTTGTTATGTTTAATTTAATTTCGTATTGTTAGATAATGTATCTACAATTGATTTTTTGTAGGCAACACAGCCTTGCATGATTGTGCTGAGTCAGGAAGTTTGGATATTATGAAGATGCTGCTTAAATACAGTGCAAAGATGGAAAAAGACGCGTACGGCATGACACCTTTACTCGCGGCAAGTGTAGCAGGCTATTCCAAAATCGTCGAGTACCTCATTACCAGGCAGGACTGTGATAGGCAAGAAAAAATTGATGCTCTAGAACTTTTAGGGGCAACCTATGTAGACAAAAAGCGAGACATGCTGGGCGCAGTGAGCTTCTGGAGATCGGCGATGGAAGAGAGATATGCAAGGTCCCATCCTCCAGTTCCCAAACCTCCATCCGGTTCTCAAGTGGCTGCTTACGAAAATGCGAAAGAAGTGGTGTCATTAGACCAACTAGATGAGCTTGCTTCTGATCCTGATAACATGAGAATGCAAGCTTTACTCGTACGAGAGAGGATTCTGGGCCCGGCCCACCCCGATACTTCATACTATATCCGATACCGAGGGGCCCTGTATGCAGATATGGGGAATTTCGACCGCTGCATCATGCTATGGATGTATGCCCTGGACATGCAGCAAAACGTTTTGGAGGCTCTCNTCGACCGCTGCATCATGCTATGGATGTATGCTTTAGACATGCAGCAGAACGTTTTGGAGGCTCTTAGTCCAATGACTCAGAGCAGTTTCTTGTCTTTCGCAGAACTTTTTTCCTTTATGACAACGGAGTGGAGAAACCGACCGGCTCACCCTGTGGCATTTCGGGATATCATGGATGTTCTTTTGCGGGCTATCAAAGAATTGGGTCAAGGTCAGGATCACTTGATGAAAATTTCGCTACCTGAGAGGGATTTAAGTCATTTCAACAAACTGCTCATCATTATAATGCATGTTCTGTGTTTAATGTGTCGCCTTCAGAAATCTTTGAAAGCAGAGGAAGAACATGAACTTAAACAGGTTGTGTACAAACTGGTACAGATGAATCCACGTGGCTCCAAAGGCTACTCCCCCCTCCACCTGGCTTGTTCAAAAGATACCACCAATGTCGGCAGATACCCTGTCTGTTCCTTCCCGTCAGCAGAAGTTGCCCAGCTTCTCATTGAAGTGGGTGCAGATGTAAACGCTGTGGACATTGATAAGAATTCACCTCTGCATATTGCTGCAGCGAATCGACCTTGTAGGTCAGAGGTAATCCGTACATTGCTGAAAAATGGTTCTCATTTGGACATGTGCAACGGGGATAGGAAAACAGCTATGCAACTGATACGGGGAATGAGTATAAACGATATAGTGTCTCCACTGAATTATTTGTCCCTACAATGTTTGTCAGCCCGCAAAATTGTTAAATGTAATATTCCATTTAAAGGTCATATTCCTCAAAAACTGGAGTCCTTTATTCAGATGCACTGATAATAATCCCTATTTAGTGTTGTCCTCAATATCAGTTTTTAAATACTAAGGTATATATTGGTAAAAGAGATGAGAATTTTTTTGCCATTACAATTTCCAGATTCTAATGTTCATTTTAAGGTCTTTTAAAAAGCTGTTGTTACTTTTATCAAATTTAAGAGTAGCACTTAGTACACAAAGCATTGAAGTATAGTGGACACTAAAGTATTGCAGGCAGAGTGTTTACATGGCTTAAAATGATAATTGCTTGTTGGACTGAAATTTTCTCCACATCAAATTAAAAAAAATTCTTAAATTTTTGTCAAAAGCAACAATTTAAATAATTTTTTTTCTTCTGTTTCTGTTTTAATGTATTTTGTTATATATAGAAAATCAAAACTTTACAAGATCATTCCATTTGACTGCATGAAATGTTGCACTTTGACCTTGTGTGATCCTATTAAAGTTTGCTCATCAAAAAGAAAAGAATCAAAACTAGATCTGAAGATGCTGTGAAGGTGATTTTTTTTTTTTTTTTTTTTTTACCTCCGCTTTTATGAAGTGATGGGAAGTAGATGTATGAAATTGACATGGATTATAAAATTCTGTTTATGCATCATTGAATTCTGTGTAAACTTGATATCAAGCGTGTGAAAGATCTGCTCACAGTAATTTATTTCATGAAGGAGATTTGCATGTACGGTACACTGTATTTTGCAATGCCTACTGTATAGTACATTACTACATACTACAGTTACAAAATGTATATCTGACTGTCAGTGGCTGAATTCTTACTGGTTAAAATACAATAACTTCAAGTCTTTTTTAATCACAAAAAGATGTAATGAAATTCTTTAATGAACTTTTGTAAAATGCGACACTATTTCTTATGGAGTAATCGGGGCTGTTTTAGGGAAGAATTTGATTTCGAAATTATACCGGTAATGGAATTGGAAAACAGAATACTGAAAAGTGTTTAAGATTCCATTTGCAAAAATTGCCTAAGTTTTTAATTGAACTGAGGTCAGACAAGTTAGAACCCAGAGGACATGAAAAGTAATGGACACAAATTGATGAATGTTGAGTCTCTGAGTGAATTTGAAGTAATTTTTAGTAATTTTTCATGCAAGTGTGTCTACCTGTAGTGATGTAATGTACATGAAAGAGGCTGATAAATCCATGTGGCCTATAGGTATAAATTAAGTCAGTTCCCAGTTATTAAAAGTATGGAATGTACATGTAACATTATTTCCTATCCAGAGATGGAGGAACTTGCAGTCTGTGATTACCCTATAAAGATCTGTCCGATGAATGTCGGGTTTTAGTACGTACTATTAGAGAATTGTCAGATTATGTCGGTTGCTAGTACGTAACTATAAGAATGTCGATGTATGTCGGGGTTTTCAGAGCCATACTATAAGACATTGTCGATGTATGTCGGGTTGTTAGAACAGGGAGATTTACTTTGTTGCTTTTTTCCCCTCTGTTTATGATAAAACACATTTCCAAGACGTACGTACAATACTTCCTTTGAATTTTCCACCAGTTCAAACTGTTAAGAAAATATACTTTGTCAGATTATACAACTGTATTATCTCCACGATAGTTTGACTTGTGATAAATAGGTTGAAAATATGCATTGCTGTTGTAAGGATAGTTGCTAGAAGATACCATTTAATATTGTAATAAGTACATTGTATGCGAAACTGCAATTGTGATGCAACATTTCTGATACAAAGAGCAGTATCTGTATTTCCGAATTTTAAGTATCTGTGATGTAGAGCATTCTATATGTTCTTACTGCTATCTCATGACATCCCCTCCATTTATATTTTGGGTTTGTAAGCGGTTTGATTGTATGCAGTTTGATTTTCGGTTCATTAATGATAACAAAAGATATTGTTTTTATGATTTGTTGATTTGATGAACACAATTTACAGATGGATCAAAACCTTCAAGAAGTAGCCGTTTTATCTGATGCATATCAAATCTTTTATAGTAATAGTTTCTCTCTGACTCTCAACCCCCCCCCCCCCCCCCCCCTTTTTACCCTCAGCGGGATATTTTTTTATTGACATTGTATTAGATAAATTTTGGAAGGTATGCATTTCTTTTTTTAGCTAATTGTATTTCTGTGTTTGGCATTTGGGCAAAATTATTGAAATTTTACATTTGATCAAAATCGAAAGCAAAAATATCAGATCTACCAGAAAAACAACCAGTACACGATTGTTGCTAGTCTGTGAAACACATGATAGTGTGTGTACCGTTATATACTGCACTTTGCATCAGATAGGGGGAAGAAAAAAAAAACCATACAAATAAATGTAGTACAGTTCAGTACTAGACATTTTTTCAGCTGAACTTTTCACTAGCAACTATTCTTTGTTTTATCCTTGTGTGCTTGAGCATCACCCTAACATGCCAATAAAGAAATGCCATGCAGATTCTTCGGATTATTTTGTTATAGGGCTGGAAAATGCCAGATAACCAATTGTCATTTGACTGAAAGAAGCATTGTTGAGTCACCTGAGCCACTTGGTTGATCTACTGGAACTGAAAGTTGTTGTTTGTTAGCATTTGTGAAAATATATGATTAATTTACTTTCGTGGAAGGCCTTCTTTATGCCTCTGTCACACAGTGGTAGGGGCAAATACGCATTGTTTGACCTTGTCTGTCATTCCACGACAAGCAGTTCCAGACCTTGAGATACTGTATACAGCTGTATATGAATGTTGCAAAAGTTGTTCTGGTTTGTTGATTTTTAGCTCACTGGGACGAATGTCCGGGGAGCTATTGTCATGACCCCGGCATCAGCATCACGCTTTAAAGAAAAAAACTTTAACCTGGGCTATATCTTTTGAACTAAAGGGAATAGGGCTTTGATATTTCATGTATAGATGCCTCATGATGAGACCTTTGTTTTGGTACGAAGACTTTGACCTAGTGACCCTGATCTTGGACTTTGACCTACTTTTAAAAACTTTACCTTTACTTTTAAAAACTTTAACCTGGGCTATATCTTTTGAACTAAAGAGAATAGGACTTTGATATTTCATGTATAGATGCCTAATGATCAGACCATTGTTTTGGTACCAAGACTTTTGACCTAGTGACCTTGGACTTTGATCTACTTTTCAAAACTTTAACCTGGGCTATACTTTTGAACTAAAGGAATAGGGCTTTGATATTTCATGTATAGATGCCTCATGATGAGACCTTTGTTTTGGTACCAACACTTTGACCTAGTGACCTTGACCTTTGACTTGACCCTCTTTTCAAAAACTTTGACCTGGGCATATCTTTTGAACTAAAGGGAATAGGATTTGATATTTCATGTATTAGACCTCATGATAGGACCATTGTTTTGGTACCAATACTTTTGATCTAGTGACCTGTGGACTTTGACCTACTTTTCAAAAACTTAACCTGGCTATATCTTTTGAACTAAAGGGAATAGGGCTTTGATATTTCATGTATAGATGCCTCATAATGAGACCATTGTTTTGGTAACAAGACATTTGACCTCTTGACCTTGGACTTTGACCTACTTTTCAAAAACTTTAACCTGGGCTATATCTTTTGAACTAAAGAGAATAGACTTTGTATTTCATGTATAGATGCCTAATGATCAGACCATTGTTTGTATCCAAGACTTTTACCTAGTGACCTTGGACTTTGATCTACTTTCAAAAACTTTAACCTGGGCTATATCTTTTGAACTAAAGGGAATAGGGCTTTGATATTTCATGTATAGATGCCTCATGATGAGACCTTTGTTTTGGTACCAACACTTTTGACCTAGTGACCTTGACCTTTGACTTTGACCACTTTTCAAAAACTTTGACCTGGGCTATATCTTTTGAACTAAAGAATAGGGATTTGATATTCATGTATAGATGCCTCATGATGAGACCATTGTTTTGGTACCAAGACTTTTGATCTAGTGACCTTGGACTTTGACCTACTTTTCAAAAACTTTAACCTGGGCTATATCTTTTGAACTAAAGGGAATAGGGCTTGCATTTCATGTATAGATGCCTCATAATGAGACCATTTTTTGGTAACAAGACATTTGACCTCTTGACCTTGGACTTTGACCTACTTTTCAAAAACTTTAACCTGGCTATATCTTTTGAACTAAAGGGAATAGGCTTTGATATTCATGTATAGATGCCTCATGATGAAACCTTTGTTTTGATACCAACTTTTGATCTAGTGACCTTGGACTTTGACCTACTTTTTCAAAAACTTTGACCTGGGCTATATCTTTTGAACTAAAGGGAATAGGGCTTTGATATTTCATGTATGGATGCCTCATGATGAGACCATTGTTTTGGTACCAAGACTTTTGACCTAGTGACCTTGGACTTTGATCTACTTTTCAAAAACTTTAACCTGGGTTATATCTTTTTGAAGTAAAGGGAATAGGGCTTTGATATTTCATTTATAGATGCCTCATGATGAGACCATTGTTTTGTTACAAGACTTTTGACCTATTGACCTTGGACTTTGACCTACTTTTCAAAAACTTTAACCTGGGTTATATCTTTTGAACTAAAGGGAAAGGCTTTGATATTTCATGTATAGATGCCTCATGATGAGACCATTGTTTTGGTACCAAGACTTTTACCTAGTGACCTTGGACTTTGACCTACTTTTCAAAAACTTTAACCTGGGCTATATCTTTTGAACTAAAGGGAATAGGGCTTTGATATTTCATGTATAGATGCCTCATGATGAGACCATTGTTTTTACCAAGTTTTTGACCTAGTGACCTTGACTTTGACCTACTTTTCAAAACTTTAACCTGGACTATATCTTTTGACTAAAGGAATAGGGCTTTGATATTTCATGTATAGATGCCTTATGATGAGACCTTTGTTTGGTACCAAGACTTTTGATCTATTGACCTTGGACTTTGACCTACTTTTCAAAAACTTTAACCTGGGCTATATCTTTTGAAATAAAGGAAAAGTGTTTTGATATTTCATGTATAGATGCCTCATGATGAGACCTTGTTTTGGTACCAAGACTTTGACCTTGGACTTTGATCTACTTTTCAAAAACTTTGACCTGGGCTATATCTTTTGAACTAAAGGGAATAGGGCTTTATTTCATGTATAGATGCCTCATGATGAGACCATTGTTTTGGTACCAAGACTTTTGATCTAGTGACCTTGGACTTGACCTACTTTTCAAAAACTTTAACCTGGGCTATATCTTTTGAACTAAAGGGAATAGGGCTTTGATATTCATGTATAGATGCCTCATGATGAGACCATTGTTTTGGTACAAGACTTTTGATCTAGTGACCTTGGACTTTGACCTACTTTTCAAAAACTTTAACCTGGGCTATATCTTTTGAACTAAAGGGAATAGGGCTTGATATTTCATGATATAGATGCCTCATAATGAGACCATTGTTTTGAACAAGACATTTGACCTCTTGACCTTGACTTTGACCTACTTCAAAAACTTTAACCTGGCTATATCTTTTGAACTAAAGGGAATAGGGCTTTGATATTTCCTTTATAGATGCCTCATGATGAAACCTTTGTCGATACCAAGACTTTGACTAGTGACCTTGGACTTTGACCCACTTTCAAAAACTTTGACCTGGGCTATATCTTTTGAACTAAAGGAAATAGGGCTTTGATATTTCATGTATAGATGCGTCATGATGACCATTGTTTTGGTACCAAGACCTTTGACTTAGTGACCTTGGACTTTGACCTACTTTTTCAAAAACTTTAACCTGGGCTATATATTTGAACTAAAGGGAATAGGGCTTTGATATTTCATGTATAGATCCTCATAATGAGACCATTGTTTTGTACCAAGACATTTGACCTTGGACTTTGACCTACTTTTCAAAACTTTAACCTGGGCTATATCTTTTGAACTAAAGGGAATAGGGCTTTGATATTTCATGTATAGATCCCTCATAATGAGACCATTGTTTTGTACCAAGACATTTGACCTTGGAGTTTGACCTACTTTTTAAAAACTTCAACCTGGGCTATATCTTTTGAACCAAAGGGAATAGGGCTTTGATATTTCATGTATAGATGCGTCATGATGAGATCTTTATTTTGGTACTAAGACCTAGTGACTTGGACTTTGACCTACTTTTCAAAAACTCTTTCTTGGTCTATATCATTTGAACTAAGGGGATTAGAGCTTTAATGTTTCACATATAGATGCCTCATCATCAGACCTTTGTTTTGATACCATGACTTTTTGACCTAGTGACCTTGACCTTACAGTTTTACTTATTTTTCAAAAACTTTAACTAGGGTAATATCTTTCGAACCAAGGATGAGAAGACTTTGATTTAGCACATTTAAAATGCCTCATGAAGAAACCTTTGTTTTGGTACAAAAACTTTTGACCTAGTGATCTTGGCATTAGGTTTTGACCTACTTTTCAAACACTTTGATGTGGGCAATATTTTCAAATGAAGAGGGATGGGGCTTTGGCATTTCACATATAGATGCTCGCTATTGGTAACAATATTTTTGACCTAGTTATCTTTTAATATAAATTTCAAAAACTCAAACCTGGAGTTTTATCTCAAATTTGAACAAAGAGTGACATCTTAAGGGCTTTTGATATTTCTAAACCAAATGTATCTTTTCAAGACATTTTCTTCACTACCAGAGCTATTAGGGGGGGGGGGAATAGGTTAAATAGTCATGCTGCTCGGTGAGCTATGTTCTTGGTGGAGTTGTGCCCCTTTCACATTGAAAAATTACTATTGCGACCAATTTGTCTGACATTTTTTCCTAAACCCTTTGAGTTTTTGTATGCGGTTTGCCTATTTCAGTATTCTTGATGTTGTATAAAAATTTAGTTGTCCCTTCTGGGTTATAATCACATAACCTTGGAGATTCCCAACATTGGTCTTCACTGCAGGCGGGGTCATTTATGTTGTGCCAGTCTAGATTGTCTGTCGCTCTAAACTTTTAACATTTTTTATATAAATTCTCCAGAAGCACCGAGGGAATTTCAACCAAATTTTGTACAAATCATTCTTGGGTGGAGGGGATTCAAGTTTGCTCAAATGATGGCCCATATCTCCTTCAAAGGGGAGAGAATCACAAACAGCAAAAGCTGGTTGAGGTCATTTAAAAATCTCCACAAGCCAGAAAAACTGACATGAAAGCTTCCTGATATAGAGTAGCTTCAGGTTTGTTCAAGTCATGGTCCCAAGGGGTATGGTGGGTCCACAATAGGAAATGTACATGCGAAAAATCTTCTCAAGAACCACTGAGCCAGAAAAAGAAAGCATATTGAAATAGGGTAGATTTAAGTTTGTTTAAATTATGATTCCTTAAGGCAGGTATGTTGGGTCACTATTGGGGGATCAATTTTACATATACTGGTATACAGATGTATAGAAAAAATCTTGTAAGCTCTCTGGAATTATATAAGCTAGGACTTTCATGTTCTTTACAGCAAGACCTTGCTTTTTTGTGGTGATGCAATGGAGTACTGTGACTTTGACTTGGAAGTTTGACCTATTTTCAATTTTTTAAAAATTGACACAATTATTGCTGTTTTTGAGGTCAATACGATGATTTAGACTATTCACCTCGCCCTTTGGGCTTGATGAATATTGTACTTCTCTGGTGTCTAAATCATCGTATTGACCGATAATGCAGCAATAATTGTTTTATTATATACCCCACAAAATAAGTTATGGCAATTAAATTCACATTTATTTTTAATACAAAAGTTTTGGGTGTTAGAATGATATGTATTGTGATGCCATCATTCTCTTTTTACCTGCACGTGTTTAATTACCGATTGACCGAAACCACGTGCACATAAGGATAACCCCCCAAATTTGAAAACAGCTTATGGTGGTCAAGGAAAAACAATTCTGTGTAAAGGACATTTCTACAGAGTTTTGAAATTTGACCATTGCTGACCTTGACTGATGACGAAATGTTGAAGAGACGACATATGGATGTACAGCAGGCAGTCGTGCCATAAAGATGCTTCAAATGGATTGCTCCATCAAGTGGCGTGATGGTTTAACGTCAATGAAATCGTAATTGAAAGGTTAAAGGAAAGGTTCCAGAATACAGGGAGGATGCAACAAAGACCCCGTAGTGGCAAGCTCAAAAGAATGACAGTTCATGGGGGTCCTAAAACAGAGCTTTTGGTAAAACGCATTTGGTTCATCTCTGCTGAAACCTTGGATAAGAAATACAAGAATGATCATAGGGTGCATATTTCCACTCGGATGTTCAGAGATGAGCTTCATGCGGTAAATTTGCATGTTCAGAAGCCAACAATTGGTCCACTTTTCACCGTAAAGTCATCAAAACATACCATCACAAACAATGATAGACCCTCCACCAAAGAGATTATGCTCAGCAATCCAACATTTCTGATATCGTTCATTTTCCTAGCGCCACACACGCTGACGATTATGATGAAAATTCACGCAAAACTTAGATTCATTTCTGAACAAAAGCAGTCTCAAAAGCGTAATTGCCAATGTTCATGGTATCTGCTAAAATCAAAGCAAGCTTTGTGATGTCTTACGGTCAAACGTAGACATATTCAATGTCTTGCGGACATGTAAATTTGCTGCATGAAGTCTATTTCTTAATGTCTGAGTGAAAAATTACAACCCATGATCATTCCTATACTCCCGGAGTACTCAAGGAGTCCACAGGGATGAACCAAATGCGTTTGACCAAAAACACACTATTTTAGGACCCCACGAGCTGTCATTCTTTTGAGTTTGCCACTACGAGGCATTTGTTGCATCCTCCCTGTGTTCTGGAACCTTTCCCATAACCTTTCAATTACGGTTTCACTGACGTTAAACCATCACGCCACCTGACGTTGGAGCATATACATTTGAAGCATCTCTATGGCACGACCGCTCTGCTGTACAACCATATCTCGTTTCTTCAACATTTTGTCATCAGTCAAGGTCAGTAATGGTCAAATTTCAAAACTCTGTAGAAATGTTTGAAAATTAAAGTCTTTTACACAGAATTGTTTTTCCTTGACCACCATAACCTGTTTTCAAATTTGGGGGGCATCCTATGTGCACGTGGTTTCTGTCAATCGGTAATTAAACACGTGCAGGTAAAAGGAGAATGAACGGCATCCACATACATATCATTCAACACCCAAAACTTTGTAATAAAAATAAATGTGAATTTAATTTAATGACCCTTAATTAAAGGGGCATGGACACGTTTGAACTAAAAATGTTCAAATTTTAGATTGCCAATTTTAATGCTTAAAATGCTTAACTAAGGTATTTCTAATGGCCAGGAAAAATTGTAACGTTATCTGTTGACTTCCAAGTGAGATACAGCACTTACAATTCTTTGTTATGTAAACAAGGCCCGAGTCATATATCGAATATGCTACTAAACATTCGATCCATTTAAAGCAGAATTTTTCAGATTAATAGTTCACTCTAAACGCAATTAAACAGTTTCTAGTGTTTCTCACATCTCATATTTTTCTAAACATGATATTTTCTACGAAGTAATCTATTTGTAAACATAAACAAGGCTCGAGCCTTGTTTACATCGCGAAGATTTGTGAGCGATGTATCTTATTTGTAACTCAACAACTGACTTTCAAATTTTTGCTGACCACTAGAAATAACTTGATTAAGCATTTTAAACATCAAAATTGGCAATCTAAAATTTGAACATTTTTAGTTCAAAACGTGTCCATGTGCCCTTTAACTTTTTTGTGGAGTATAATATTAAAATGATTAAAAAATCTTCAAGATTGTTCTTTGTATAGGAGGTGAATCGATCGATCGCGGCAAGCTGGCTGAGATCCACAATAGTAGAAGTTAATAACCGGGAGGGTCACGTGGAGGTGAACACGAGGAATTATTGACTTCTACTTTGTTGGATCTCAGCCAAGCAGAGAGGTAAGTATTCAATCATATAATAAAATGTAGATATTGTAACGTGCAACCTTAGTTTCTCGCGTTATTTATGAGTTATTGTCGGATTAATTGAAAATACCAGGCTGAGCATATGATATTTTGCAATTATTTTGCTTTCCTTATGAAAAAGATATGCTTTGACATTTTGACAAGGAAAAAACAAGGGGGATATATTTAAAAGCTCCTGCGCCCCTTCCTTTGTAAAAATTTGGATTCTCTCCGTTGCTTTGATTAGTTTTTGTGGTTTTTGTTTTTTTTTGGGTCTTTTTATTTTTGTTGTTTGTTGTTGAGAGAGATAAACGATTCATAGTTTGTTAACAAGTTCCCATACTGCACACTCAGAATTAACATAGGTTGTCAATAAGGAATCTACTGCAGTACAATATTAAAATATGAAAGCCTCTACTTGAAATAGTTCCAGCCATGATAATCTAATGCGTCATGTTTCTCCTAATAAGTATGTCAAATTCCGAGTTCAAGGTCACCAATATCTCAACACAAGGCCATGATACTATAATTTTTGCCTATATGACTACAGTATACATGTAAGTACAAAATAAGGAACCCATTGAAACGAGTTTGGTCATTATTTCGTCGAATCATGTGTATATGATCTAAGTATTCCTCTTAACTATATAAGTAAGTTGTATATTCCGGACAGTGGATCGAAGAACATACCCACATACACTGACCTAATCAAATAGCTAGAATTTTCTTAACCAATCATAACGTCATCATTATCTCAATCGCGGCGCGATGAAGCCAGTAGGGTATAACAATACCGTGAATCCAACACCAGTCACACTCATTCTTGACAGAGACAAACATCCGCTAAGGAGAGAAAACTTAGGCAAATGTAAGGTATTACGACCTGGTTGATTGAATTAAGTCGTTCCTATCACAAATGCAGTAATAAAATAATTTTATTAAATACTTTAGATAGCGAATGAGACATTGCCTCACTAAGCACCCTACTTTTATTATAGTTTTTCTCATTAATAGCAATTGAGTCGAATTGAGCAGAAATATTTGATCAATATATAAACATGAGTAATTTTGAGAATTGAAGTGATAGTAATTTTGAGGTCGATTTGAATTTGATATAATTATACGTGATTGGATTGCTTCGTGGTAAAATAAATTAATCATTTTTGACTAAGCATTGTCTCAAATTCTTTACCCTCAAATCCTGTCAATATCTCGGAATGAAACCGAGAGAACCACTAACACGAATCATCAGTTTGAGCAAGTGGGGCTCAGTCTAAATGGAGAAACTAAGGTTGGCACGTTACGATATCTTTTGGTGGCAGCGGTGATCATATTTGAACAATTGGAATCTCAGTGAAGCTCAACGCTACTATAGAGAAATTTTGAGGCTAAATTTTTATGCTCAAACGAAGTCGACACTCCGTTTCAGATCCAGCTCTCAACACCTCGAGTCCAAAGTATCAAGCACGGAAATTTTTCTGCATTCGATCATGTAATCACACAATGATATCTGTTGCAAAAGACCAAATCTGATACACCTGAGATTAAAGATAACGAAAAATCTGTTGAAAAATTTCAGTCAGGATGAGCAAAATGACGACCTGAGCATAATTTACACCTAAAGATGAGCAGGCCGAAAGCATGTCCAACTTTGCATCGTATCCTCTAGATACATTAATTAACAAATGAGAAAAAATAAAAAGCTGAAAAAGAACAAATGAGCAAAGAAAACGAGCTCTTGCTCAAAATGAATATACCATCTAGATTGCCGATGGAAAATCTTGAGACCTATGCGATAAAAGTAAAAGCCTGCTACTTTATATGTTACCACACCATGGCTTTGATTCAGATCCATTTTGAGGCGTGCGCTAAACTTGGACGATGCTATAGTGAGAGGAGAAATCTCATCTTTTCTATGTCCTTACGAGTGCTGGCACAAGGGATCCTAGGTATATTTGAGCGAAAATGAGCAGCTTAACTACAGTGAGCTTAACGCGTGCTTCTTCAATAACCGCTTGCTCCTCCCGATCAAATGGAACTTTAGTAGGATTACAACTTGAGGGAGAAGAGAACGAGAAGCGTCCGAGTCATTACCAGAACTCGACAGCATATATAAGTGCTGCTCACAAAATCGTCTGCCTACCCTACTTCCTTGCTTGATGTGCGAAGAAACGCTGTTCAAAAAGACCAATTTATCTGATTGCCTCTGGTCAGCTCAAGAAATGGTTACGTTATTAAGCATAGCAAGGCCTTTTAATTCTCAACGATGCCGTTAAACACGATGTGGACTCCAGGCATATTTCTAAGGCAGAGGAAAACTTTCGAGCGTCTAAAGGATACATGCCAGAATGGTCAATACAGCTTGGAAATTGCACCACTATAAGAAAACTGACGACATAACTCTATTTGTATGATTACGCCAGTCCATGAAGAAAAATGGAATAAAAGATCAAGTCAATTTGAAGTCCAGGAATTACTTATCACATTAAGATAAAACTATCGTCAAAATTAGAGAAAAAAACATACCTGCCAATAATTGTCGTGGCAAGGACCATTTAAAGGGGGAAAGTAACAAATCTAAAAATGTCTGCGCATAAAGTACGAGGCTTCAAGAAAAATCAGGGTTCTTCGGCAAATGTGCAAACTAAGTAAACTGCTGAAAGTTAAATTTTACATTGGGTATACTGACTCTTTCTTTTTGAGACGTTGTTTGAAAAGTAAATGCATCATTTACTCATCTATACCGGGCATCACTGACAATCTTGTCTAAAAAGATTTTTACAGCCTTTTTCAGAAAAACCCACTCTTTGGATTCCCATCGAAAAACCAATCACAGGTGCAAGTTGGTTGAAACGAAGTTGTATATGTCTAAACCCAAATACTCATATAGTAGGATATAAATTTATAACATTACAGCTGCTATTCTGACATCAAAACTGGATGGAGTTCTTAGGACTGACTTCATAGCATAACAAAATTTCTGCACGATCAATTGGCTGAGAGAGAATATATCATTGCGAGGGAAAACTATTAAACTCTTAAAATGTGGCATTAGAATCCACAAAAAAACGTACAATAACGTAGTATATTTCCGAGTACAATGAGAAAAGTTAATACAAACTGATTGGTTGTAGCTATCTTGAAATGACTTGTTGACGACGTAATAAGAAGAGGACAACCCTATTCAATTCTCCAGAAAACGATGTCGAAAATCAGCAAAAGTAAGAAGTTGGTTTGAACAAAAGGTGAGGACTCAGAAAGCCTGGAATTGTCATCGGTGAGGACCGATGCTGAATTCTCTTGTTTGGTCCCAATAGCACTTTAGAGGGTAAGGATGATTACTCTGTAGGACGATGGACTTTTATAAAGAGGATCACCCTCCAAAGCTAGTGTGCCTTTTCAGCGAGAGACGAATATACTAAAATTTATAGCCATGACCATAAAACTGCAGTCACCTGGAGTGACAAAGACTCTAAGTAAAATAAGGCAAGGCATTTTATTGGCCTCTATCAACAAGATGTCAAACAATATATAGCGGTGTGAGCATCTGCACTGAAAATCAAAAGACTCTCTGAACAAAACTAATGAGAAGCAGCCAATGCAAGCTCCGTAGGGCTGGGAATCCTATGGAACGCAGTAGCAATGGATATTGTTGGGGAAACTCCGCCACCACAGAACAACAGATATATTCTTAGTTGTTTTCTGATTAGTTACCAAATGGTCGAGGGCATTCTGCGATGCCAAATATGGAAGCTAGCAACGTGGCAGAACATAGCTGACAAAAAGAAGTTGTTGCAAGGTTTGGGGGTGTTCCATTCTTACATTCGGACCAAGGAAAGCAATTGAAGCAAATATTTAGCAGAAATGTGCAAAGTATTGAACATTAAAAAAGACCCGTATCGACCGGCCCCACCATCCCCATTCAACCGCCATGGTAGAGCGATTCCGAATAAGATTTTTGCTATAATGCTTCTAACCTGGTGGACGAGAATCATGGAAAACTGGACGAGCTCCTCCCATTCGTTTCTTATGCATACAGATCTGCTAGAGCAGAGACAACAGATGTTAGTTCCCTAAACTATCTCATGTTTTGGAATGAGATGGTACAACTCCTCTGAGGCATTATGAATGCCCAATTCAATGAGGAAACATTCCCCCGAATCAGCCGGGCATGGGAATTGTAAAGAGAAGTAGAAAAACTTGCTCACAGTCTTTGTTAGCAGACACCAACACAAAGCTAGTGAGGACTAGAAATCTTTGCACGACCAGAAACTCTATTGCAATCATTCAATCCCGGATGAAGTTTAGTTACTTTCCAGTATCAATTCGGAAAATCTCCATAACTTACACGTTTGGAGAGTCCATTTGCTGTTGAGGCAAAAATATCTATTTAACTTAAAAGTTAAGTTGTGTTCAAAAGTAAATCCTCAGGTTATACATGACAGAAGCGTCTCAAAAGAAACAGGAACGCACATGTAAAATTCCGTTGAAATAAAGGAAACTCAAATATTTTTGATACCAGAAAGCAATAATCCAATCTGACTCAGAAGGGTACACACGGCAATAACAATAAGAGTTTAATGAGCACAATAGATGATAGTTTATGATAGATGATAAAAGAACATGTCTCATTCCTGAAGCAAGATTAAAAAAACCACCAAAGTGGCTATCAGATTTAAACATATTGAAATTTATGTAATTTCTTTTTGCAGAAAAGATGCCTCCGGAAAAACAATAGTTCACACCCAGGAAAGAATTAAGTGCCGATGTGTTCATTTAAAGCACATGATCTGCGGAGCACTATGAAGGAAACATTAGCAAGCTGCGGGTCTACAAAAGATGGAAGGAAGACAGTTGATACACAGCAGAACTTGATACTTACAGTACAAACGGCTGGTGAATTTGAATAGACATCGGAAACGGCATGAGGAGATGAGGCCAAAGGTCCGATGGGAGAGTGGGGCTGAAATGATCCTGGAAATCTCAGTGATATCTGGAAATATATACAACAACCAGTGTCAGGGCGTCAGCAAGGGACCAGTTCACCATTCCCTGGCTCCGACATGTACCTGTTAGGAAACCGACTCAACAGCTTAAAAGTTGTTTGTTCCACCGCCAAACCTGTGTGCCGTTACAGCTTCCAATCGCAATTTGCCTCTATATTTAGTGGAGACACCGAGGAGTCCCGCAAAAGTGACATTCATCACCCGAGACAGCCCCATTGTTCTGCGGAGTCCAATAATCGCCGGACAGTGGTGCAGATGGAAAAAACTGCAATACGGAATTCCACCCCGACTGTGGCTGCAAATTTGCATCCACCCATGTTTGCTCTAGGACGTAGTCGGCTTGACAATGTTGAAAGAGTGGACTGTGGGACACAGACTTTGCAACCAGCTCAGAAGACTCGGTTGGACAATTACTAAGTGGACAGAAAATGGAAAAGACTATAGGAGATTCGGTTGGAGGAGGACATATTTGGTGCAATATAAACTTTTCTGTCAATGACATGTATGTAAACAAACTAGTGGTTTTTGTTTTGTTTTGTTGTACAAACATAACTGAAAGCTGTGAGAAAACAGAAATTTTACATGTTTAATTCGTTACAAAAATTTCTTTTTATAAATCTATGATGCAAATATTTGAAACGCTCAAATTAAAAATCATCTGATAATTGTCTAGTGTTGAGTTTCTGCGAGACGCATATTTTAATGAGGCGTGGTAATGAAACGAGTTTGGTATTGTTTCTCATCATGTGTATATATCTCATATATTCCTTTAATATAGTTTAAGTTGTGAATCGGAAGTGGATTGAAACATACCAATACACTGACAATCAAATAGCTAGATTTCTAACCAATCATAACGCTCAATCATTATCCAATCGGGGCGAAGCAGTAGGGGATAAATACCGTGAACCAAGCCAGTCTACACTCATTCTTGACAGAGACAACATCGCTAAGGAGAGAAACTTAGCAATTGTAAGGTATAGACGTGACTGAATAAGTCTTTCCTATACAAAGTCAGTAATAAGATAATTATTAAATCCTTTAGATAGGAATGAGACATTGCTCACTAGCACCCTTACTTTTATTATAGTTTTTCTCATTTATACAAATTGAGTCGAATTGAGCAGATATATAAACATTGAGTAATTTTGAGTAATTGAAGTGAGTAATTTTGAGTAATTGAAGTGAAGTATTTGAGTCGATTGAATTTGTTATAATTATACGTGATTGATTGCTTCGTGGTAAAATAAATAATCATTTTGATCTAATCATTGTCTCAAATCATTTACCCTCAATCGTTGTTCAATATCTCGGAAATAAACCGAGAGAACCCAAACACGAATCATTATTTTAGCAAGTAGCTCAGTCTAAATTGAGAAAACT
>CAJDSM010030958.1:0-12738 GCA_903981925.1 Ostrea lurida
AGGAGGAGGATGGGGGCATTTATGATTTCTCAACCAGCCTATTTCGCTTGTTCATTATAGTAAAGCTGCGAAAATTACATGTTAGTTTGTATGGCCTTGTTAACATATGTTTGTCCTGGTTAAGACACTATTGGTGATGTTACCGAGAAAAAAACACTCGGCAAGGCTCTTAAAATAAAAAATGATAAATAACAATGGAAACGCTCTTCTAACATAAAACATAGTAAGTTATAGACGCACTAAGGTGTGATTTAAGAATTACGATATGTACACCCGAGATAATAACTAGGAGCTCAATCCATGACGAAATTATTGGCCTCTTGCATCCCACATACATAAAGCGCACATTGTAGCAATTTCAGTCAATATCAATGGGCGAAAATGTAGTGCGCATGCTATTTTTGATCATAGGTTCTTACGGAATATGTCAAGAATTTAAAACGTTAATAATGGTAAAGTATTTATAGAGTATCACAACGTCTCCATGCTGTCGTCAACAGTCATTTCAAGTTTTTGATATCTGCTTAAAATCTTATATAATCTGTTAAGCATTTTAATTTAAGCCTGTATAGAATTAATTCTTCGCGGACGCTTACAGTATATCCACGTCCTTCATGCGCATAAAATGATCGAGAACACTGTTGATGATACGTGCAGCTAAAAGCAATCAGTCAAGTTTCTACAATGTCACAGACAGATGCTATATGACGTTCAGTTGGAACCATGACTTTGATGATACTTGTTCTGTCTTTTCCAGACTTCTAAATAAAGTTTACTAACTTTATTACTTCAAAATAGGCATGTGGAAAATTTAATTATAAAATGAAAATGATACTATGGCCCAATGTATTCAGTAGTTCTGGAGCAGTTGAACATGGCCATGTCTGTCAAATATTAAGTGCCACACCATAATTTAGCTGATTGATATAAAGACAGACATAAAAGCTGATACTGATACTATTAGACAGATAAGACAATCCGCTGATGTGATCTCTATGTTACTCGGTATTACACAATATTCAAGACGTTTACATACATAATCTCGCGGATTGAATCTAAGAGTATGAATGAGAATCTTCCCCACCAGCGCAGTATACTGCCAGTTTGTGTGTGTCATGATATTGAAACTAATTAAAAGATAATCTTTTATATGAATATGAGATCACCCGTAGGTTTTCCTACAAAATCGCCATTTTCGAATAGACCAGAGGTATAAAATAAAAATCTGCGCGTAGTTATCTACAGAAACAATGTAGTATTGCAACATCATGCATATTTTTCGGACGTTAACATATAACGAATCACTTAATTTTACTCATTTTCGAAAGGAACTTTAATCGACTGAACGTAACACGGAATAAGGTAGTCTTGCCACCGATCAATAAGTAACTGTTTCCGCACTCGTGCTTGTCTGCACAAATGTTGTTTTCTTCAGGTCATAGCCGCATTAGCATGATCAAAGTACATGTAATATGATGCGCTTGACGCCTTTGTGGCCCTGTCTGCCTTTTGAGTTTCCTATTGTCAATGATTTTAAAAATGTTTTGATCCAGACGAATTACAATTTGTGTGCAAATTAAGGGTGGCTCTATTTTGTTAGTATTTGATAAGCATTGACCACAAAACAATATTCCTGAAAATCAAAGGGGAAAGAGAATTTTTTTAATGACTGAACGTAAATTCTTTTTTCTAGTCCTCTAACTGTATTGGTCTTATTTTAAAAAAGATTTTAAAGGCATACAAAATAACTACACGTGGCTATAGTGTTACAGGTGCTATTTTTTATCATCATGTAAAAGAGAGGAGGTATGCATGGGTGGAATTAATGTAATGGACCCCCATTTGCTCACTACATACATGAGTACACAAATGGTAAAAAGTGAAATTATCTTGTAATAAAATTTAATTTTTACTTGTTACAAGGCAATTTGATTGCGCGAAAATACATGAGCAACATCAATATTATTTGGATAATCAAAAGATAACCTTTGTCTTTGTGACGTCCTAGAATGACGTCACAATGCATTTGACGTTATTGTTTCCACTTTGTTGGCTACGGCAAAATTCGTCCGCCTCATTCAAATCTTTATTATCTCGCAGTTATCATCAAACACAAGTTAAATACAATTTTTAAAAAATTAAATTATAAGGATATGAGCTAATTTTGACCTAATGTTATACGATATAATCTAACTTTGGTACAGTTTACGCTAAATATAATCCGTTCGCGGATTATATAACAGCGTAAACTGGCACAAGTTAGATTATATCGTATAACATAGGTCAAAAATAAGCTTCATTCCTTAAGTTAAGACAGTATAGACTCAACACTAAGTGGCTGGTGGCAGACAGCAATGTTATAAAAACGGGAGATAGTGAGAATTTGTTGACACTGGCTAAGTGGATCACTTTCAAAGCTTATCAGTAACTTGGAGGGAACACAATAAAGATGCATTCGGCCATACATTTCTTTAGGTTATACCATGTTTTAATCAAAACACCCTGAAAACTTATCACCTTATTGTGTGAATGATAGGATGTATGGCAGAGGTTAACCTGTGGACTATTAGAAAAAAGGAAAGACAATCTCAGATGGACAAAAGTGTCTTCGCAGAAACCGAGCCATTCAGGGTACTGAAGGTAAATTTGTACTTTTGTTTATTATTGAGTGTGTTCACTGACCTGATGAGCTAAGCCTGCTTACCATAGTTAACATCATTGCATTAGTTTGATAAATCACTGGCATTTTTTCCAATTATTGAATAAATAAAGATAGTGACAACAAACTTATTATTTGCCACTTCTTGTGCCTAAAAATGGCTGCAGCTGTTCTCTGAACTCTTTGATGAAAGGATTTAAGATATTCAAGGATATGATAGGCCAATGTTTCTAGATGTGCAGAAATATTTTTGTTTTCAGATTGAAAGGGTTTAGGTTGCATTTTGGGAGGATCAAATGGGGGTAAGGTAATGAAACTCTATGGGGAAAAATGAATTCCGAATTCAACAGATATAACTTGACAAATAGGATAGAAAGAGTCGTGAGGTTTTGGGAAATGAGAAGAGAATAATTGGGGATACAAACTGTCAAGGTCAAGGGACTTCAGTGACCTTGACCTTTGACCATGCATGAACATAGAAACTTGTACAACGTTAGAACAGATGGACTAATAGCATCATGGGATCTTCAGAAATGATGAGAAGGTGATAGGACCTATAAACTAGTATGACAGTCAACTATATAAAATTGTATTACTGTGGAATCATTTTAATTCGTGGGGGCCAATGTTCGTGGGTAACAGTTTTGCAGGTTTGTGGGGATGTAATTTCATGGATAATTGATAAATAATGCGAACGGCATAATACTTATAAAAATTAAAAGGAAAATAAAACATGTTCGTGGGGACGTAAATTTGTGGGTAAGGGTGACCCACAAAATCCACAAACATTGGTCCCCCACGAACAATGATTATTCCACAGTTCTTCAGAACTAGGTATGATTAGATAGGGACATGGGATAATCAGAAATTATGAAAGGATGATGAGATCTTCAAATTTGTATCAAGCACCAGTGACTTTGACCTTGAACTATCTTTGCTAGCCAAGGATTTTCAATCCAGCGGAGTTGACTGAAAACCCTTGGCTAGTGAAGATGACCTTGAACATATAATTTGTATAATTGATAGAGACATGGAATCTTCAGAAATGATAAGAGGTACAAACTAGTATCAAGGTAAAATGATTCCTTTGACCTTGATAATAAAAACTGTAGAAATGGGACTGATAGAAGCATGAAATCTTCAGAAATGATTGGTTGGTTGTTTGTTTTATATCCCATTCAGAATTTTTCCATCGTATAGAGATGTTACTATTTGTAGGTGAAGTACCGGTGTACCTCATATTTAGACCTATGCTTAGCACTGAGAGTTCCTCTATGTGCCAAATCCAGCTGTGACACTGGACCTCCATTTTTCAAGGTCACCTCTGAAAGACCCATGTTTCCCACTTCTAAATGTTGAGCATTTGGCATAAAAGCAAACACTACCTGTGTATAACTATAAATGCAGTCATTGCATGAGTGGGACTCGAACTCGCTACCTCATGGTTACCCGATGCTCTAACACTGAGCAACCATGACTGGTAGAAAGGATGTTATGACCTAGAAACTATATCCAGTGCCCTTGACCTTGATCATAAAAAACTTACTTTACAACTGGGAACTGTAGAGACATGGAACCTTCAAAAATGATAATTGGATATTGTGACCTACAAATTAGTATTAAGGTCAAGTGACTCCAAAGACCTTAAATCCTCTTGCTTTGTACATAAAAACTGATATAACTTCAGAATCAGTCTGATAGGGACATGCAATTTTCAGAAATAAAGAGAAGATGGTGGACCAACAAACTTATGATCAAGGTCAAGTGACATAAGAAATGAATCTTATATTTTTTCGGGTGATGCAGGTATCACCGAATTTAAGACGGTAAAACTCATCAATGCGCGAAGCGCATTGATGAAAAGTTTTACCGTCTAAAATCTCGGTGATAACCTGCATATCACCCGAAAAAATATAAGATTTATTTCTTATCATTTAATTTTATATACCAACAACAAAATAATGTTTATTAGACTTGACTTGTTGTTCAGGTACGTGATCGAAAAATCACCTCAATTCTTAAAAGGTGTTTTAACCAATGAGAATCGGCGCTAGGTGATCATGTGAAATAAAATTAAATGATACCAGTTTTACTTTAGGAAAGAAGGGGATTTTTTGAACATTTCCAAAATCAAGGCCTTCGTGATCTAGATGAAAACTGGCATGGATTTTGTACAAAGGAGTTATGAATGTTGGGGAAAGTAGTAGTATTCATATAAAGCCTACTTTTATACAGCCAGTTCTTGGTTTGGGAGACTAATTGACAGGTTGTATAAATCATATCTCATCTGTCTCTATTAATGTAGCATTCAGAGGTGTTAATTCAATCTCTTCAAGCATGTTCATGACGCGATGTTGTAATCAAATTTCAACACTGCCGCCATAAGAAGGGCTGCATGTCAACTCACCAGTACATATTGATGGTAATGATGTTAGTGATGTTTTAGTGATCTGGTACCATGTTAACTGTGGGCCTCAGATTGGCCGATACTCCTGAGTGCCCACAGTCAGTTACACAGACTGGAATTAATCCTCTCTGAGTGCCCACAGTCAGTTACACAGACTGATATCCTCCTGAGTGACCGCAGTCAGTTACACAGACTGATATCCTCCTGAGTGCCCACAGTTACACAGACTGATATCCCTGTGGAGTGCCCACAGTTACACAGACTGATATCCTCCTGAGTGCCCAGTTACACAGACTGATATCTGTGGAGTGCCCACAGTCAGTTACACAGACTGATATCCTCCTGAGTGCCCACAGTTACACAGACTGATATCTTGTGAGTGCCCACAGTTACACAGACTGATATCCTCCCTGAGTGCCCACAGTTACACAGACTGATATCCTCCTGAGTGCCCACAGTCAGTACACAGACTGATACCGTGGAGTGCCACAGTACACAGACTGATATCCTGTGGAGTGCCCACAGTTACACAGACTGATATCCCTGAGTGCCCACAGTTACACAGACTGATATCCTCCTGAGTGCCCACAGTCAGTTACACAGACTGATATCCTGTGTGGGACTGTTATAAGTGTTGTTATACTTTTAATTAAAAATAATGGAAATTAACCTGGAATCTGTGCTGGCTCTAATTGCTTACAACAGGATCAACCCATCTGGACCCAGTCGCACGAAGGTTCGTTAACTTTGACTGACAGTTAACTTCTGATTAACTCATACATTTATATTGCGTTAACTAGACATTAACTGTCATTTAAACTTACCCTTATTGAAATACAGCCCTTCTGGCGNNATACCAGCATATGACAAAGAATGAAAGATGCCCATTTTTACACAATGTGCTATTAGCTGGGATAATGTTGATCTCTTACAACACAACAACTGCATGTCAAGTGATTAAACTTGGCACAAATGTTAACAGAAATGAAAGTTTTGACACAGATAAGTGTTACTTATTTTATATCTATCGGTGCACATGAATCAGACCTGAGTATGTGTACAATTTTTGCTGTTATTCTCATTGATTGAACATCAGGACATATAATGTATGTATATGTATTCCAAATATTATAGCTTTCAATCGAAATCAATAGCAGGGGCATATTTAGAGGTGCACTGGAACTTCCAAGTGTTTACATCTATTGCGCAAAAAAGATTATACATGTAATTGGAAAATAAGAGGGAATTTTCCACTGACTTGGATATAGTCAGTATTATACATTTGGGGGGGGGCATTTATTGAATTTCCTCAACCAGACGACTGCATCTTCGCTTGTTCATGTACTTAGTAAAGTGCGAAGAATTACATGTTAGTTTGTATGTGCCTTGTTAACCATATGATTTATGATCTGGTTAAGACAACCTATTGGTGAGTGTACTCAGAGGAAAAATAAACTCGGCAAGGCTCTATAAAAAATAAAAAATGATAAAGTAACAATTAAACGTACTTCTAACATAAAACATATGTCATAGGTCTACTATGACGCACTAAGAGTGTGATTATGGGAATTACGAAAATATGTACACCTCCGGGATAGATATACTGGAGGCTCAAATCCATAACGAACAATTATTCGGGCCTCTATGCATCCCATCCCTATACAATATTAAGCGCACCCAGTTGTGATGCAATTGTTCAGTGTCAATATCTAATGGGCGAAAATGTAGTGCGCATGCTATTTTTGATTTCATAGGTTCTTACGGAATATGTCAGGAATTTTAAAAACGTTATATGAGTTTAAAGATTAGTAGAGTTAAACGTCATCATGCGCGTCAACGTCCACCCTTATCATTTTGTGATTATCTGCTTAATCTTGTTATATAGGTTTATCTTGTATAGAGCCAATTTTACACTATTTTAAGCCTGTATAGGGCGACTTAATTCTTGCGCGGACGCTTATACAGTAATCCCACTCCCTGTCAAATTAGCGCTATAAAAATGGATCGAGAAACACATAGATTGGGAGATACGGCAAGCTACAGAAGCAATCAGTCACAGTTTCATTACGAATGTCACGCAAGATGGCTAACTTATCGACCGTTCAGTTGGAAGCCCATGACGCTTTGATGATCAACTCTGGTTCTGTCTCTTTCCAGACCCTTCAAATAAAGTTTACAACTTTAGTTACTTCAAAAATAGGCAGTAGGAAAATTTAATTTATAAAATGAAAATGATACGATATGGCCCAAGTATTGCAGAGTTCTAGGCAGCGACGCCTTGACAGGCCATGTCTGTCATATTGTGCCAATCATAGCGATTATAGACCACGTACATGAAAGCTTTGGATACTTGATGTTACTATCCTTAAAGACAGGATATAGACACAATCACAAGCTGGACTGTGATACCTTCATATGTTACTACGGTATTACACAAATATTCAAGACGTTTACATACATAATCTCGCTGGTATGAATCTAAGAGTAATGAATGAGAATCTTCCCTGCACTCAGCCGCAGTATACTGCCAGTTATGGTGATGTGTCATGATATTGAGAAACTATATTTACCTAAAGATAATCTTTTATATTGAATATGATCAACCACGTCAAGTGTTTTCTCTTACAAAATCGCCGATTTTCGAATAACAAGCGCTATAAAATTAAAAGATTCGCCGTAGTTTATCTACAGAAACAATGTATATTGTCAATCATAGCATATTTCTTGACAGTGTAACATATATAAACGAATCAAACTTCATATTTTACTCATTTTCGAAGGAACTTTTAAATCGATGTCTGAACTAACACCGGAATTTTAAGGTAGTCCTTAGCAACCGATCAATTTATAGGTAACTGTTTCCGCTACTCGTGCTTGTCTGCCAAATGTATGGTGTTTCTTCAGGGTCACTAGCCCGATTAGCATGATCATAGTACAATGTAGTATGATGCGCTTTAGACCCTTTGTGGCCCTGCTCTGGGCCTTTTGGTTTCCTATGTCGTCATGATTTTAAAATGTTTGATCCAGAGAATTACAATTTGTGGTGCCAAATTAATAAAGGGTGGCTCTCATTTTGTTAGTATTTGATAAAGCATTGACCCAAAACAATTTCCTGAAAATCAAAGGGGAAAGAGAATTGTTTTTAATGAGAAACTGTAAATCTTTTTTCTAGTGACCTCTAACTGTATTGGTCTGTATTTTAAAAAAGATTTTAAAGGCATACAAAATACTACACGTGGCTATAGTGTTTACAGGGTGCATTTTATCATCGATGTAAATAAGCAGGAGGTTATGCATGTGTGGAATTAAATGTAATGAGACTGCCCCATTAGCTACAGCTACATATCATGAGGTACACATAAGGTAAAAAGTGAAATTATCTTGTAGTAAGACCAGGCCATAAGACTCACACTAAGTGGTGGGTGGCAGGGACAGCATGATAAAAAACGGAGAATGAGAAATTTGTTGGACACTGCTAAGGGACACTTTTCAAGCTTATGAGTAACTTGGTAGGGACAAATAAAGCAGCTCGGCCATACTTTCTTTAGGTGATACCATGTTTTAATCAAACACCCGTGGAAACTTATCACGCTTTATTCTAGTGAATGATAGATTATGGAGAGGTTAACCTGTGGAACTATAGAAACAGGAAAGACAATCCAGATGGACAAAAGTTCTTCCAGAACCGAGGCCATTCAAGGGTATTGAAGGTAAAATTTGTACTTTTGTTTTATTATTGAGAATGTGTTACTCGACTGATGAGCTAGCTGCTACCATAGTTAAACATCATTTGCAAGTTTGAAAACATCCATTTATTTTCCAATGACTGAATAATTTAGAATGTGACCAACTATTATGTTTGGCACTTCTTGTGCCTAAAAAATGGCTGAGCTGTTCTCTGACTCTTTGATGATAAGATTTAGATATTCAGAGGATATGATTGAGGCCAATGTTTCTAATGTGCAGAAATATTTTTGTTTTCCAGATTGGAAAGGGTTTAGGTTGCATTTTTGGGGAGGATCTAAAGGGGAAGTAATGAAACTCTTGGGGAAAAATGAATTCCGAATTCAACAGATTATAACTTGAACAATAGGATAGAAAGAGTCGTGAGTTTGGGAATGAAAGGAATAATGGGGATACATGGAACTGCAAGGTCCAAGGGAACTCAGTGACCTTGACCTTCTGACCATGCATGAACCATTAGAAACTGAAACGTTAGAACAGATGGAGCTCAATAGCAATCAATAGGATCTTCAGAATTGATGAGAAGGTGATAGGACCTATAAACTAGTATGACAGTCAACTATATAATAATTTATTACTGGTGGAATCATTTAATTCGTGGGGGGCCAATGTTCGTGGGTACAGTTTTGCCAGGTTTGTGGGGAGTAATTTCATGGATAATGATAAATAATGCGAACGGTCACTAATACTTATTAAAAATTAAAGGAAAATAAAACATGTTCGTGGGGACGTAAATTGTGGGTAAGGATGACCCACAAATCACAAACATTGGTCCCCCACGAAGCAATGTTTTATTATCTGCCAACAGTCTTCAGAACTAGGTATGATAGATAGGGACATGGGGATAATCAGAAATTATGAAGGAATGATGAGATCTTTCAAATTTTTATCAAAGCACCAGTGACTTGCTTTGCCTTGAACTATCTTTGCTAGCCAAGGATTTTCAATCCAGCGGAGTTGACTGAAAAACCCTTGGCTAGTGGAAGATGACCCGTTGAACATATTAATGGTATAATGATAGAGACTGGAATCTTTCAGAAATGATAAGAGGGTACAAACTAGTATCAAGGTAAAATATTCCTTTGACCTTGATATAAAAACTGTAAAATGGGACTGATAGAAGAGCATGAAATCTTCAGAAATGTATTGGTTGGTGTGTTTGTTTTATATCCCATTCAGAATTTTTCCATCGTATAGAGATGTTAACCTATTTGTAGGTGGGAAGTACGTGTAACCTCATATTAGACCTATGCTTAGCACTGGAGTTCCTCATGTGTGCCAAATCCAGCTGTGACACTGGGACCTCCATTTTTTCAAGGTCACCTCTGAAAGAACCCATGTTTCCCACTTCTAAATGTTGAGCATTGGCATAAAAGCAAACACTACCTGTGATAATACTAAAACTGCAGTCATTGCAATGAGTGGACTCGAACTCGCTACCTCGATGGTTACCCGATGCTCTAACATGAGCAACCATGACCTGGATAGAAGGTATTATGACCTAAAACTATATCCAGTGCCCTTGACCTTGATCATTATAAAAAAACTTACTTACAACTGGGTGAACTGTAGAGACATGGAACCTTCAAAATGATAATTGGATATTGTAGACCCTTACAAATTAGTATTAAGGTCCAAGTGACTCCCAAAGGACCTAAATCTCTGCTTTGTACATAAAAAACTGATAATAACTTTCAGAATCAGTCCTGAATAGGACATCAATTTTCAGAAATAAAGAGAAGATGGTGACCAACAAACTTATGATCAAGGTTCAAGTGACAATAAGAAATGAATCTTATATTTTTTCGTGATGCAGGTATCACGAATTTAGACGGTAAAACTGCATCATGCGCGAAGCGCATTGATGAAAAGTTTTACGTCTAAAAATCTCGGTGATAACCCTGTCAATCACGCCGAAAAAATATACAGAGTTTATTTCCTTATCATTTAATTTCATAACAATCACAACAAAATAATGTATCTATTAGACTTGGACTATGTTTTTCAGGTACGTGATCGGAAAATCACCCAATCTTAAAGGTGTTTTAACCAATGAGAATTCGCGCTAATGGATGCCATGTGAAATAAAATAAATGATACCATTTTACTTATGGAAAAAGGGATATTATTGTTGAACATTCCAAAAATCTAGGGCCCTTCGGTGATCTAGATGAAAACTGCATGATTTTTGTAAAAGGAGTTTATGAATGTTGGGGAAAGTAGTAGTATTCATATAATAGCCTCGTTTTTATACAGCCGTTCTTGGTTTGGTGGAGAGCTAATGACAGGTTATAAATCAATATCTATCTGTCTCTTATTAATGTACATTCAGAGGTGTTAATTCAATCCTCTGTCAAAGCATGTTCATGACGACGATGTTGTAATCAAATGTGTCAACACTCCCAGGTAAGAAGGCTGCATGTCAACTGCACTCAGTACAATTGATGGTAATTGATGTTGTGAGTTTTATGGATCTGTACCCATCGTTAACTGTGGGCCCAGATTGCGATACTCCTGAGTCGCCCACAGTCGATATACACTACGCCTCAGTGCTACACAGTACTGTGTAAAGTTGAATCCTCTCTGAGCCCGACAAGTCAGTTACACAGACTGATATCCTCCTGCAGAGTGCCAAGTCGATGAAGATCCCCGATGTTTCTCTCTGTTCAAGGTTAACACAGAACTGATATCTCTGAGTGGCCCAAGTTACACAGACCTGATATCTCCTGTGGAGTGCCACACAGTTACACAGACTGATATCTTCTCCCTGAGTGCCCATGTTACACAGACTGATATCGTGTGGGAGTTGGGCCCACAAGTCCAGTTACACAGAGCTAGATATCCCTCCTGAGTGGCCCACTAAGTTACACAGACTTTGATATCTTTGAGTGCCCACAGTTACACAGACTTTGATATCCTCCCTGAGTGCCACAGTTACACAGACCTGATATCCTCCTGAGTTGCCCACAGTCAGGTTACACAGACTGATAACACAGTGGAGTGCCACAGTACACAGACTGATCATCCTTGTGGGAGTGCCCATCAGTTTATCACAGACTGATATCCCCCCCCCCTGAGTGCCCACAGTTACACAGACTGATATCCCTCCTGAGTCCCACAGTCAGTTACACAGACTGATATCCTGTGTGGGACTGTTATAAGTGGTTGTTATACTTTTAATTAAAAATTATGGAAAGTAACCTGGAATCTGTGCTGGCTCTAATTGCTTACAACAGGATCAAGCCATCTGGACCTCAGGTCCGCACGAAGGTTCGTAAGCTTTGACTTGACAGTTATACTCTGGATTAACTGCATACATTTATTGCGTGTAACTAGACATCTTAACTGTCATTAAACTTAACTAAAACTTTCATCAAACTGGGTTCCTGAATACCAGCAATGACAAAGGAAATTTGAAAGATGCCCATTTTTTTACACAATGTGCTATTAGCTGGGATATATGTTGAATGCCTCTTAACAACTACAACAAACTGCATGTCAAGTGATTAAACTTGGCTAGCAAAATGTGTAACAGAAATGGAAAGTTTTGACACATATAAGTGTTACTTATTTTATATCTACGGTGCACATGAATCAACCTGAAGTATAGTGTACAATTTTTCTGCTTTATTCCTCATTGATTGAACATCAGGACATATAATTATGTATATGGTTATCCATAATGTTATAGCTTGTCAATCAAATCAATAGCAGGGGGCCATATTTAGAGGTGTGCACGGAACCTTCCAGTGGTTTACATCTATTGCGCAACAAAAGGATTATACATGTAATTGAAAATAAAGGATTTTTTCAACTGGACTGGAGTATTTTGTAGGGGGGGTTTTCCAGTAATTATAACCATGGGGGGGGGGGCGGGGGGGGGGGGGAGGCCATTTCTCTGTCCTTTCTCGCATCGATTGTTATCAAT
>CAJDSM010030959.1:4883-19308 GCA_903981925.1 Ostrea lurida
TGTGGTACGTTCAGTAGTTGGATCTTGTGGTGCGTTCAGTAGTTTGAAATCAATGCCGGTGAATATTATGCTGGACTCCAGGCCATCTAATACACTATTACTGCCATATTGATCAAACTCCCGTATTTTACCAATGGGTAACGGAGACCTTATTGGACTGGACCACTCATTGTGTTGACGGAGCTACGACCACTGCAAATGTATATATATATATTGTAATATCATCATAGAGTTAGCCTTGAGTTATTTAGTTTTATCTACCGGCCAAGCGTCCGCAGGTTAACGGACGGACTGTATTCCAGTTTTCATCGTACTAGCAGCCCCCGGTTAAACGGAGCCGGACTGTATTGCAGTTTTAGTACGGCCAGGCCGTCCGCATGTTAACGGACCGACTGTATTCAGTTTTTATACGGCCAGGCCTCGGCAGGTTAAGACGGACCGCGACTGTATTCAGTTTTATACAGCCTGGCAGCCTCCGCTCGGTTAACGGACCGGACTGTATTTCAGGTTTTATACAGCCAGCCTCCGCAGGTTAATGAACGGACTGTACATTGTACATTGATGAAACCGAGAAACATATTTTGAAGCCCCCATTCAACTGTCTGAAAAATGATTATTTACTGGTTCATCCAATGCGCTCTGTACATTAAATTAATGATTCCACATATAATGTTCCCCTGTGTTTAATAAAACATGGAGATATATTAATTCCTATTGCCATTATTATGTTCCAACAATTGGATTCATCTGGTAATTAAAACTAAAAGGGGAGAAATGATTAATGCTTTCAGAAGCACTAATTAGATTTCCCTGACAGTAATTTTCTGTTGACTCGGAGAGTATAGAAGCCATTACAATGTGTGGCCTTCCAATTCCATGCTTTAGTGTAATGCATTTTCAGGGGCTGTTGTTGAGTTTTGATGTAGACGATATAAACTGTCATTATTGATAACGTTTGTGAAATATGTTTTATTGTCATATGTTATATTTCATAATTATAGCTGGTGATAATTTTATTTATAAAAATACCAATTATAATGACCTTGATTTTCAGTGGCATGAACTCTTGATCAAGGTCACACTATTATTCAAAGACTTCGTCTTTTAACAGATGCATAGATCAGCATTAATTTGCAATGTTAACATGATAAAAACTGACCGTGCCATTAAACTGACCCCAGGAAGTATAAAGAAACAGAACACAATTGCAGTATTTTTTGGAACAAGTGTACAAGGTTTTGTCAAAGTAAAATATTGTGGACAGCACTGGAACAGAACTTTCGCCATGATAACGGAAAATTGAACTTTGAATACTGCTTTTCAGATGAAAAATACTTGCCATTTTCTCTGTCATGTACAAGTTGATGTATGGAGATTTTCCTTTCTTGTGACTGAGTGAGTGTATTTTTTGAAGGAGAAGCTTTTTGTCAGACATAAAATGTGATGTGAGTGACAGATAATTTGAATATTGTTATTGATGGTCGCAGTGTGATTAGTTGGGGGTATCGATTTTGTAACAAAGAGTACTTGCGGAGGAATAAAGTTGATCGTCGCTGATCATTAGATTGATGTGCATGTAATCAAGTTTAAGATTTTTTTTCTCTCTCTCTCTCTCTCTCTCGATTTCTCTTTTCACGTAACAGCACATGGCAGGCATGTGAGAGCTTAATTCATTTCCTGATTTACTCACAATCTACCGGTAATGATGTTATTGTAGAATTAACTAATGCTTCCTTTTCTGGATCAATTGGTTTGTTTTCTTGATTCATTGATTTGTTATACCACACAGAGACTCAGAGAGAGAGAGGAGAGAGAGGAGAGGAGAGAGAGACAGAGAGAAGGACGAAGAAGAGAGAAGAGAGAGAGAGAGCATAGAGAGACCTGCTCTAATAGTGCCCGTGATCTGAAAAGATTATAAAGGCATATAGCGTGATAATTTATAAAATCATCGATTGAAAAAAACCTTATCATATCCTGAGTACTGAGAGTGAGACCGACAGCAATTCGGAAATGCATGTGCTGGATGAAAAAAGATTCCTGAAATTTACGCGAGACCTTGAGTAGCTAGATGCACATCTTGCAAATATCACATTTACCCTCGAACCAGAGATTGTAAGATTTATGCAATGAGGAACTTGTAACAGTCGGGAAGAGAGGGAGTAAAGTGAAAAGCTATTCGATCACAAATCACACACACGCATTTAGGAAAAACAGATATTAACGAACTCTGTGTCCGAGCAAGAGTCATAAAATAATGGCACTCAGGTGACAGGAGAGAAATGTCAAAACCCATATCTCTTAAAATTCAAAGACCCCACACTACTCAAAGCACGCAATTAATTGCCGCACCATACGATGCTTCTGTAATAAACGTAATTCATGAGAAATGAGCATCTACGGAGTACGGCCTAGACGGGAAAATTTTGCTAGCTAGAGCTTAGCTGGACCAACTTCGATCCATAGAACGGTAACTCACCCATACTGTAGGTAGACCAGGTGCAGCATAGAGATGATGCTATAGTGAATCGTCTGCAGATGGCCAAAAGGTATAGTCATTCGAGTAACAGCTTTCAGACGAGCTGTATCAACCTGATGTAAGTCTTGATTCGATGTTGGATCGCAAGGAAATAATTTTAAGGTTTCACCACACACTCTAATTCAAATGGGACCACCTGTGGAGAAGGCACTGAGCCAGGGTCAAAGCTGTAGCGGAACCAAGACTTTACTTAGTTTCACTTGGCGCAGGAACACACTTCGAGGAGCGTAGTAGTAGAAGGATTAGCTGTTAGAGGCTCACCGGCTTACCATTAATGCCATTGAATACACCTGTGTGAATTTCTACCATGCCAATCAGAAGCATTACAAGATTCAACACATAACGGACGCAAAGGTAGTGCTGGACTGAACCGACACTGTAGATAGACTACTGACTCGAGAGTATTGCGTATACACGTAAATTCGATGACACCACCCTCTCAGGCAGTATTAAGGGGGACTAAAAAATGAACCTAAGAGTGGGATGGATTGTTAATAGGATAGCAGCCTGTTTTTGCGGAGAATGAAAATAAGACCTTAATTTTACGTGTCCTTCACTCTGGGACAGTGATCTAGGGGGTCATAAACTGCCCCATGTCCGCATTTAATCCTGGCCCGGAGGATAACCTACAGTATTTAAATTAAATGTGCGAACAAAAAGACAGTCGCTCGGAGCTGTGAATGGTCTAGTGAATCGATAGGACCATACACGGAAGAATACGAAAAATCCAGGCGATAGAAGCTAGACGAATGAGAACCGAAGAGCAGGTGATTCACTGAGAGCCCGAAGTAGCAAAAACAAGAACGCATTAACAAGCAATCTATTTATCTAATTACCTAGTTACTCTGTCGTCCTTTTTTCCGTATTTCGTAGAAGTGGACGTGGTGAATGTGCAAGCTCTGTCAGATTGTGTGGTATATCCTGAAAAATCAATTAATTCAGCGGAAATTCAATATTAGAAGCGTAGTCAGTATGGACGGGTTTATAATTTAGCGACGAGACGAAATTTCACTGTTTCGAGGCGAAGTACTTTTTCCACACAACTGCAAGTATGTGCTTTTTGATAGCATCATTTGCAGAGAAGATTGATCACCGGCTGAAAAGAAATATGCGATTTGTGGCAATCATTAACGTGCATATACATCATGTTCTTTCATGGAAAATGGAAGAGGCAGATATAATTTTTTATTAAAAAAAAAGAAAGGAAAAAAAAAAAAAAAGAAATTAATGGGAAGGATTGAATGAAACCCACCACCCACTCCCCCCCCCAAGATAATAAATAAAAATTAAAAAAATAAAAAAAAATTTAACTGTCAAAAACTGTTTATTTTATAAGCAAGAAATCTCCTCAATATAATATCAGCTGTGGTTCAAAGAAGTAATGAAAACTTCATTAAGTGGATGTTGTCTTAATTGTATTGGATTTCTTCTTCAGTTGATATTGGATTTTCTTCTCCAGTTGATGTCGGGGTCGTTCGTAATGTAATTGGGAGTTTTTCTTCTCTTTAACTCGCATTTTACTGATTATATTTCCTTGTCCTGCTTAAGTTGTAGAAGATTCCAAATGATCCATCTCAGGTGTCACGTGACCAGGAGTAACAGTGTTAAATTAGACAGGCAATTAATACAACAGGTGAGGGAGCCTCAGTCAGTGAAGGATATATCAGTGCTGTGTCGTGTGTATCGGTGTTCAAGTTCTAAAAGGGCAGTTTACAACAATCGCATACAGGATAAACTTTGTGTTTTTTTGGAGACTGTTGCAAATAACTTGCAGGAAATGGGCATCAGCTGGAGTTTGGATTTACTACAGCTATGTTTAGATTTGAGTATATACACTCTCTATCGTAAGTATATGTTATGGGAATCTTTATATATTTTTTCCCCTCTGATATTGGATTTTAACTTGGTGTCCTCCATAAGATACCGCCGACTCCGAGCTCACACAGAATGTCACCCAATAAGAGTCATCAAAGTATTTGGTGTATTACAACATCGTGTTGAATCTTGACCAGGCTTTATGTTGATTTTCTGACCCACGGCTTACAGGATCTTCCGAGCTTATGAATGAGGATATCAGATTGTATTTACACCTTTGTACTGACATAGTCATGAGACAGGTAGAACACAGGTAAGAACAACGGGGTTAATGAGTCCGGCAAGATACATCGATACGCCTAATTATTAAAGCTGGCATGGTGCTAGTTGATTCTCCATTGCCAATTCCTTCAGTCTGCCAACAGGTGCTGCTATATTACCTCTGTCGTGTCTTGGAGTGGATCTCTCCAGCTGACTCTGTATGCAAGGTTTCACCGGTGGCACTGTCACTACTTATATCAGTTATATAAAGGACTTTAAAATGACCTGTTTCGTCCACTTAAGTTGTTTAAAGTACAGCCCTAAACCCTGAGACGGTAACAGTACACTAACGTGGCTGGTTCTCACACTGTTGTAAACTCTCCCGACTGTCTTAGTCAGTATAATACGAAGTGTAGACAAACTTTGCATTAAATTATCAACTAATAACTTAGAGTAACACACTTGTATCGCGACAACAAGAAAGCGCTTACCGAATCAATGGATGTTTTGATTCATATTGGAGCCACTCTGAGAAGCAAAGTTTCAATCATTTCGCTATAGGAGAGCCACTGGGATTCCATGAATTGTTTCAGGAAGCTAAGCTCGTCCCTATTGCTTGAGATATGCTGAGGTCTCACATGAAAGTGCTTGAGGAGCCAGGTTCCATGAATTGCTATGAGGGCCCAGGTTCATGTAATGGCTTGTCCATGAATGAACTTGAGGATCTAAGTTCATGATTGCTGAGGATCTCTAAGTTCATGAATTGCCTTGAAGGACCAGGTTCCATGAATTCTTGAGGAGCCTGGTTCCTCCATGTAAATGGCTTCCAATGAATTGCTTGGGGATCTAATTCCGAATTGCTTGAGGACTAAGTTGCCATGCTTTGAGATCTAGTATCCATAATTGTTGAGGAGCCAGGTCGCATGAATAGCATGTCCTCATTTTATATATCCTGTGCCTCATGCAAGAAACCTTGGTGGATATTGTTTGGTTTTTGTATTTTAGATTGATTAATGGTGTTGATTGGACTCTAATCAATGCCTTCTAACACACAAACTGCTGAGGGAACGTGGATACATGCAGCGGTTGAGTACACACGCATACTGGTGCGATACGAATCTGTAACAACGCGTTCTATTGAAGACGTACTCACTGAGACGACCACTGCTTGGAATTAAACAGAAGAGCACACATGTGCGTATAAACTTATGACACATATATACTTCAGATGTCGTGCTTATCGATGGACTTTACATCGGATCCATCTAATGAATAGAAATTGCCGTGTCGGATCATAGAGTATAGCTGTGGTGCAGTATGAGAGGTCAGGCAATAGAAATTGTGGTGTTTTATGGATATTACTACGGCAGAGAACGAGGAGAGTAATTAAAGGTGCCCACTAGATCCTATGTGAAAAAGTTTCTCAATAACTAAGGGCTCGATCAGAGATGTATTATAGAAAAAAGAGTATGGCTGTATATAAATAAGAGTGGAATGAGCCTTATTCGCCGATCGAAAAAAGGTCGAAAAATAAGGTGAAGATATCGGTTGAATTAGGTAGTAACAGAAGGAAACTCAACTGATGTAAGCTATGTAAAAAATTCATGTTTAAGGCAGAAGAAATATAAAGAAGAGTGAATGATCGACAAGGTATAGAGTCGCGAATATCTTGGATATCCTCGTACGAATCATGATCTGAGGGACCCATAGGCTTAAAAACGATGCTATGAGCTATGGAGTTTATAACATATAAGTCAACATCAGTAGAGAGATATACCGTTACAAAAAAGCGGTGCCATAGGGTAATAGACTATCCGAACGAAGTACTAGATTTAACGAGTGAATTTACAGCCATCTGTGAGTTGTGTTTACTACAAGCTTTAGTGTAGTGGCGATAAGACTTGTAAGAGAACCTGGGTTGGTCGTTCGACACGTAAAAAATGTTCTGGGTACATCATCATTACCTTCCAATAACTCTTTGTAAAATCACCAGTATGACATAATAATAAAACCACTTTTGATGACGCTGATTAATAAATTGTTCACTTTCATGGCTTGTTTTTTTCCAGAGCGCTGCGATTCTCGCAGTGGAATCCCAGTTTTGCCTGTCCTCGGTGATGGGGGATGCTGTGTGGCCAGAAGCTAATTACCTGAATAGTTGAGGTAACACAAGTTTAAACACTGTTCTGTATTGCCTACTCCGTGTCGCTCTCTTAAATCTGTAAAAATGTTTATTGTCTGTCCATTTGCCTCACCTGCTCCAGTCAACTAGAGGTTTCCATGACAACACTTTCTCTGAACATACCTCAACTCACTCCAAGCCAGTCTAGTGTTTCATGGCAATACACTCTTACAGGCGCTGAGAGGTTTCCATGCAATAACACTCTTACAATATTAAACTATTTAGATATGCAATTATTATTTTGTGAAGTTTGGAACTTCCTATGATTCATGACTGGTGCACAACAGCTTTACTCTCATTGTGGTCCTGTGGAAAAATGCTGCTAAATTTTTGTCACATTCTAAATTTAACTTTCATGTGAGTTAAAAACAAAGTGTCGATAAGCAACTTCAGCGTCGCAATTGAAAGCATGTAGCCTTATATGGGTGTGTAGCGTACATACAAAAATTCTTGGTAAAGTTCGTTCAACCTGATTCTACCAAAGCAATTGGAAGATTGCCAGGAAGATATACATATCATAACACGATTTTATATCTGGACATTTTATAGTCCGTGACATTAATGGACTCTTCTTATAGTACATTATGTCATGAACTGCACTAGGTCCGCTGATAGAATTTGTGCTTAAGTATATTCATGTACCTATATTTTACTTGTCCCAGCATATAAAAGTGCATTTTCTGCAAACGGTTTGAATGCTAATAGCGTTAGTGCAGAAACAGTTTAAAGTTAGATTTTTTTTCCCTCATGCGAATAGGGAATTCTTTTTTTTTTAAATTAGTTTGAATATTTGTTAGATATGTTTGTATTGAAAAGAGATATTAATGAAATACAAGGGTAGAGATAATGTTTCTCAATTATTGGTGTAGTGGAAGTTTTACTTTGAGATTTGCAATGCAATTTAATTAAATTGACAATCCCCCCCCCCCCCCAAAAAAAAAGAAAAAATAGGGAAAAAAAATATTTTCCTAATTTATTTCAAACCCTTTAGATAATTAGTTTACTTGAAAACGAACCATTCACAGTATTTGTGTTAAGAAATACCAGTATTGCTGTTTGGTAGCAGGGTCCTAAACGGGAGAAGCAGCGTGTTTGTTGCACTAGTCTATTAGTACACCAAAACAGTATATTTCATCTGCCCAAAATTACATCACAATTTTGGGGAGGTATGTGAACATTATCAGCAATGAATTGCATTCTATTCGTCTATGTGAAGGTGTTCAGTTCTACATGAGCAGGGTATTGTTAAAAAAAAAAAGGAAGAAAAAAAAAAAAAAATTGTTAAAGTCATTGAAAATTCAAAAGACGTAATTTAATGCCTGCACTTTGTAATTCACCAGCCATATGTCATTGAAACAGTAGAACCATTTGTAATCTGAATCATGATAAATACCTGGAAATGAAGCAAGAAAATATGTGCTGATTGTACAATTATATCACCAATAGAAATGCTGTAAAGGCACCTGTCGTTTAGATCAAATTTCTGAAGGAAGCGATCCAAAATTTACTAAATTTTAAAAAAGATAAGTATAGAAATACACCATATGTCAGATTTTTGCCATTCATCGAGAAAAAAAGTTTTTGGAGACATTGCATTGTGTAGGAGAAAAAAATGAGGTGTATTTTGAATCTGATTGGTTAAATGCTGGTGTACTGATAGTGATCGGGAGGTGTTTCTCGTAATCAATGAATACTTTTGCTGTGTTGATGCCTTTTTGACAAATGAGATAAAAATGCTGATTTTATGTTTAAACAAGATCATAGTAGTTATTAAAGAGAGACTCCTATTTCTAGTGTCAAACATGTGTTAGAAGACAGTTAAGGTTTCTCCCCCAGACAACAGGTGGCAGTCGAGCAGGAGAAGGCTTTTGTTGGGGTATTTAGTCTTTTCATCTCATCATGGAGTCGGAGACATGATTACTGTTACATTTGTTTCCTCTCAAGTACCGAGTTTGATCGTCAAGAAAAACCGAGTGTCGGCACATGTCACAATCACAAATTTACGGCAAATATTTTTAAGATCATATTTAGATTATTATGGATCATTCATTCGTGTCCCAAAAGTCCCGTCTGAGTGAGTTTTCAACTGATCCATGAATAATCAAAACCTTTAGGGAGATTTTATCTTAAGCAAAGCAATTTAAAAAAATACTATATACCGTAAGAAGAGCTATTAATATCAGCATAATGTAATGAATTGTTACATTCGTATGATAGATATATTACATATTAGATATTACATGAAGTTCGAGCTTTTCGTGTGCTTTTTCATAATTAGTTATGTTGTGAGCCAATTTACTTTTTCTTAAAATTTTACTAAGATTTTGTGTAAGGAATTGGATAAAAATAGAATTTGATATGTATGAGAAACTTACAACGAAGATCAAGTAGTGATGCATCATAAATACGATAATATAATTACATTCTATTGATCGTCATATTACATCAGGAGAAAAAAAGGTGCCTTAATTAACACCAGTTCATGATAACATCGTACGTCTAGAATTTCCATTACATTTACCAATTCAACTCTATTGACATAATGATGTGTTTTGAATTTCCAAATACAGCAAACGTAATTTTCTACAAATAAAATCTGCGATCTTAATGACAGTAGTATTATTTCTCTGAATAATTAATGAAAATTGACAAATTTCTCCTCCGTCTCGCACCATATGCTGTTTTTGCGGTACCGCTCTTAGTCAGCGCGGGATTCTGGGAACTCTTATCCGTAGTTGCATAGGTAGGGACGATATTGTGACAATACCTATAAGTAGGTCAGATGTCGTGGGGCCTGATTTCTTGCTGCACTGGTCTTATAGTCATCACTGAGCCCGAGAATCTCTGTTCCATATCTGGGAACCCGTATCTGTAGTGAATAGGTAGGGACTATGTTGTGGCAGTCTGGTGTACCTGTATGTAGGTCAGATATTTCAGGGCCAATTTATAAATGTCAGCACAGGTAATAAGAAGTGAGTGGAGTGGAGTGTTTTGAGGACATTTAAATAATTATCAAACTTGTCGAAACTCTCCCTGCGCATTGTATTTTCATACTGAAAATAATACAATAAGCCATTTTCCTTCTCTAAAAGCATTAACATTTTTCTGAGCATAAATTTTATTTTATCATATTTGGGTGGTTTCAATGAGCAATTCATATATGTTAATTGTATATTCATAGCTGATAATAAACTTTGCATTGTCTTGATTTTCTCATGGTTATTGATATAACTGATAACTCCAGGACTGAACATCTTTTTTCCTTTTTCAGACATTCCACACTCCAAGTTTTGATGACGACTTTGACATCACGTCTTTGAATCTCCCTCCAGTATCAAACCTCCAGACTCCAAATCAGACCAGTTACCCGCAACAATCGTACTCAGACTTTATCAGCAGTGCCCCCTATCATGTGTATCCCCAGCATCAACCGAACCCCGTGTCCAGTGTCAACGCTCTAAACACAGCAACCCTCGCCCCCACCTTCCCCCCGCTGAACTTTGATATTCCCGACATCTCCCTAACAAACAATTTTGATGGCTCTGTGAGTTCCCTTGCTTCCATGGCCATGATGACCAGTTCTATAGACAATCAGAATTCACCGTATCCCCCCTCCTCTATAGCCGTCACAGTGCCCTCTATGACGAACAATGCTGAAATTTCTATCATAAAAATGGACGACAACTTCATGGAACCAAAGCTAGAGACTTCACCGTCTCATAGTACGAATTCCGTGTCGCCGCCAAGGGAGAGCAGCGAGGATAGCAGTGATGATTGTCTCCCTTTAGCACAGGTAATAATAAGTTTATATTGAAGTGTGTGTGTTTCTATGTTTTACTTCCTGTTGATTTTCACTCCAACCCAGAGAGGTGTTGTCTAGTGGGTGATTAACTGCAATTATTACTGATTTATGGCTGTAGCTGTGAGGATTTTTTATATATTTTGCCAACTTCACTGCGACGAAAGACATTCGTTTTTAAGGTCATATCCAAAAGACTTCTAATGCTGGGTATTTGGCAAAGAAACAGTCCCCACTATTAAATATTGGGATCAATAATGAAATTTGGAATTTCTCAGTAACGGAGCAAGCACCCTAAACATTACCTAGAGAAGTGGTAATTATTCTTACTTCACACGATGCATAAAAAAGGGCAGAGCATCTATCGAGACGGAAAATTCGTCTTTTCCTAAATTATCCAGTTGCCATATTGCACATTCATGTTCATAAACACGGAACAACTTGTTACTCATTTTTCACGTAAACTGTAAATTAAAAAATATCAAAATAGAGTAATCCTTTCAAATTTCTATGCATTTCCTGTGTTCTTTTGTCAGTCTGTTCTGTAGTGCAGATAATTTGGAAGTTTTAATCATGTGACTTTCTGAAGTTTTGAGTAAGCAATTCTTTCTGCAGTGCTAATTTACCAGAGTACTCCCAATTTAACATCATTTGTCCCAACATGCTATAGACCATCTGTTGTTGACAAGTTTCTGACCCTTGTATTTAGATAACTTTTTTTAACTCATAAAATTGCATACCTTATCACTGGCAGACATCTTCTGTTTGCCTTTTATAGCGCCATTAATCTCTTTAATAAACACTTTGTCAGTGTAGAGTATTGATGCACCTGTTGTAGTCTTTATGATCAGATAACGAGAAACTTAGTCAACTTCTCTCGTTGCGCGACTCCTCTTCTATTGATTGGAACCAAATTATCGAATATTACGTTGAACTTAATGATGAGAGTAATCCAGTTGAAATTTACGCAACTTTAAAACTTGATACTTGAAAGTAATTTATGACTTTTACTTGATAGTTCTGTAATTAAATTATATTGATTTTTAAGCTTTATCCTTTGTATTAAAGCATTGTGTTCTTGCTAAGATCAATTTTGATTAGACAGTTAAAATTTAAATTAACTTAAGTATTTAAAATTTATGCTTGGGAAGGGGGGGGGGGGTGTTAAATTAATTACACTTTACAGCAAAAATTGAAAATTGATTTTCACAAGATCATTTTGACTAGTCAGTTTTGAGGTGAGTAGAAGTGTGTACGAGCTTTAATTTCTACCAGTAAGGACTAAAATCGCGAATTTTATGATTAGGTGGTAATGTGAAACAGAAAGCATCCTGTATTATAAAGTAACATTAGACACTGGTAGTGAAAAGCGAAACTCTCGAGGTCACATGAACCATCAGCTCTTGTTTCAATAGACTGAAACTACAAATACAAACACTACAAAAAGCATGCATTCTGCATGGAATGTCTCCTGTTTAAAGAAAAATGAAGGTGCTCAGATTGTTTTAAATTGAGGAATTCTCCTGTATGGTTATAAATTTGATGATTTTGATCTGTTCCTGAAATGCCATGGATACAGACACGTCTCCGCGATTTAATCGGCGACTCCATGGGTAATAATCGGAAGGAGTTCCCGATATGGGATTTTCGGGGAAACAATCAATTTTTATAGTATGATGATAAATAGTTCTCTAATTAGAAGACAGATCCAAATCAATTGCAGGATTTTGTGGAATTTTGCTAATGATGTAGAGAAGAAAAGACAAAGAGTATAAATTTATAGTCAATTCTGTTGTATCATTACGGGATACTGCACAAATGATGAACTGTTATGTAGAAAGTTAACCCCATCGTATAATCACTGAAAAACAATTTAAATTCCATTTTGAATTTCTTTGTAACAGTATTTTTAATTTGCTATTTCATAACTATATTACATAAGTTCATATTCACCTAATTTCGAATATACCCACATGCTTTAAGGGGAAGTGTAAGCAAAAATAAAACTAGGGTGTGAGCTTGTATAGAGGGTTCCTGGTGTCAAATCATCATGTCATCATGTCAGTATTCGTGCATGTTTGCAGTGTGTGTTAATATTTTATTTTATTTCATTTGAACAGCTTATGAAAAGACAGGCGGCAGCAAAATCAACCATAGAAGAGAAAGAACCCTCTCCTCCCCCTACTCCAGCTGCAGGGGTCACTAAAACCAGAAAAACACCCAAAAAGAAGAAGAAGAAGGACCCAAATGAGCCCCAGAAGTAATTATTTCATCATTTATTCTTCCTTCCAGTTTTGATATCAGATGAATGTAAAATATTGGATTGCGATGGGAAGATGGACAGTTCTCTGTGATTTTTTAACTCCCCAACATGTTATATAGTAATATGGATTCGTTATTAGTTATTTTGGGGCTTAATTTTTTTATGGTGCCCCTGTGCTATAAATATTAAAGGACATTGTTATCCACAATTTATATTTTGGTTAAATGTACAGAAACAGTATCTATGAAATTACATCCTCAACAGAATTGAAAAGTATCCAGAAAAAATGGCCGCAGCTGTTATGAATTTTCATGACTTCATGATGATGTTTTTAGTCGCAGATGAGAAGGAGTAGAAAATTTTTAGAATAACTTTGGGTGTCAAATTTTTATGATGTTAATTACCGGTATATATGAAATGCTCGACCCCGACATTTGATGAACTTTTTTTTACAGGCCAGTTTCAGCGTATGCCTTGTTCTTTCGAGATACACAAGCAGCGATCAAGGGTCAGAACCCATCAGCCAGCTTCGGAGAGGTCTCCAAAATTGTGGCTTCTATGTGGGATAGTTTAGATCCAGAGACTAAAAATGTAGGTACATTATTTCACAGTTAGTGTGTTTGTATTTCTTTTTTAAAATCCATTTAAAAAAAAAAAAGAATGCATAAGAAGCATTGAATTGTAAGTACTAAGCTTGTCTGTGTTCTAACTTTCCCATGTTAGGCCTTAATTGTACATCCACAAGGATATCATCTAATGCGGGATGTTGTTTTTCATTGTATTTATAATCATTATTTTTCATCAAAAATTCTGAAAACAAAACTTTGTATGACATGCATATAGCCTTCTGTCAATTTAACTGTAATGGTCCCTTATGTCACAGCGTCATCAAAAAACATTCTGAATGATTCAGATTGGCTGTCAACACAACGTGTCCATATACTGTAAAATCATGAAATTATTTTGTTGAGGTTAATTTTGTTATTTTCCGTGGATAGCATAAAAAACAGCCAAAATAAGTCCACGACTAATTTTTTCACTTATAATAGAATATAATTATAAGACAATTATAAATCAAACGAAAAATTTATGTCCAATAAGATTTAATATTGGCAGTCCCAAAACCACCGAAATTTTAAAAACCCAACAAAAATAAGTGTTACGTACAAGTCAAACGCTTGTTATCTCGAAACCTTGACTGGACCTGAGGAAAAAAGTTTGGAGATATCCGTGAATTTGAGATTATGAGGGGTAAAAATCACTAAGAAAATAGGTTGGTTGGGACACCTCCAATCAGTTCGACATAAGCCATGGTATTCGAGATATCAGTGTTCAAGATATCGAAGTTCACTGTATTTGTGTTGAACAATTTCACGGAGGTAGACTTTGTGAAGGGTTTACATAACAAACTTTTGTTTGGACTCTGTTGTATTAATGGAACTGCTACGCGTGGGATGTTTGAGTCTGTGCTCTCTCCACTCCATTGGTAGAATTTGTCGCAATCAGATTGTTAACTCTTTTAGAATTTTAACACATTGTTTAGATTATGGTATAAATTTTGTTCTAAAA
>CAJDSM010030960.1:0-10429 GCA_903981925.1 Ostrea lurida
AATATGTAACCCCCACCCCACCACCAAAAACCCAACCATACATTAATATGATAAATTACATAATACTTTTCATTGTACATGTAATATAAATAAAATGCTTTATCTCGTACCAAATGCGAGCATAATATCAGGGGTATGTTCAATCAATAATACAAACATTTTGCAACAACAATCAATCCAATTTTGGCAATAAGACACACTTTACTCATGTATGTCGTAAACTGTCCTTAATAGTAATTCATACAGGAATTTATTCGTATGACTACAGTTTAATCTTTGTAAAGAAAAACTTATGGCATAACTCTTATAATTTTATTGTAATATAAATCAAATACCTTATAAAACAAGTGTAACGTGCGAGACCCGAGCAGCCTCTTACAGGGATCGTACTCGGTTTCGAGTCAATAACGAATGCAAAATATACAGATATTCCAGACACTTGCCTAGTGGGATAAATCAAATAAACACCAATGATATTTACAAAAATGCTTTTACCGCTTGCCCTATCAAATTGCCACTTGACTAGTTAGACGCTCAGTCACTTGGCATAAGGTGAACGCTTTGGCCACTTGGTCACTGCCACTTGGTTACTCGCCACCTGTCACATGCTACTCGGTATACAAGTGAGCACCTTGGTCACTTGTCAATTGGTACAATGTCAACACCTTGGTCGCTTGCCAATTGACTATTCGTATCTTGACATACAAGTGAACACCTTGGTCACTTGTCTACATGCCACTCGCCGTATACCTTGGTCACTTGTCTACATGCCACTCGCTGTTCAAGTGAACACCTTTGTCACTTGACTTGTATGGTATGAATTGGATACTTTTATCACCACACATTTTAATACATTTATTCGGTATTAAACTGCAATAAGTTTATGATACGTTGAGAAATGCAGACAATGCCTTACTCACAGATTCTGACAACTTGTTGAGTAGGACCTTACGTCAATTATATACCTTGTTGCTATTTAATCATCGAATCATATAACTTTGTGTAGTGTTTAAAAGCTAAGCGGTAATATATACAAATAAATAGCATATTCGTGCTCATATTTAAGCAAACAACATTTTTATTTTGTTTTTTTTATAACTGCAATAGTATTTCTTATATAATAAATGTTAGTAAGTCTCCAGTGTAAACTTTCAATGAACCTTGTGAAAATAAAGCATTAACAGTTTTCATATTGGAAGTCCATTAAAATTCATGATACCAGTAGTATAATCACGTGGTGTTGATGGATATTCACACTGTAATGATTGAAAAACACGTCCTTGGTAATATAGATGGATGTTTCTGGATTACAACCTGCTTGTATCGCAGCATTTGCTGCTGTTGGTCTACAACATTTAGTAGTAAATCCTCTGTCATCTAGCCCTACAGACTTAATTACATGAGAAAAATAGAATACACAGTATCTGCTTTGATGCAAGAAAATGGAGCATTCAATGAAATCAATAAAGAACCATTTGGTCCTACAGAGTCCTTTGTCCTGTAATGCCGCCTCGGGATCTGTTTTGGCATTCCCTGAGGATGGAATTCTCACCTCAAAACCAGTGCGTGATCTATCATTCTTAATACCGAAAAAAGTAACAGCCATAGGCTTATCATCCTGAAACAATATGTTTTGTCTAGACAGATGACATGGTACAACTAAATTATTTGACTCATCATACAATTCAGGTCTAGGTGCCAAATCTGAAGGTCTTGTCATAAAAACAAAAGCAAGCAACACAACCTTCATTTGAAACATTCCAAGGATAACAGTCCATTGTTTTCTAACGTAATAACGCATAATATATGTGCGTTTAGTTGGTCTTTTAGTAGAGAATTTGACCAAACCAGACCAGACACTAAACGTTTGATGTTGGAATCTTCCATCTAAACATTCATAGAAACAAGACAATGCAGCACTACACATCTTATGTAAATATTCAGGTCTATCACTCTGATCTGCAACATATCATAAAAAAATCTACACAAACAGTTGTATTATTACTATCAGGTGAAAATACATAATCTCGTTTTTCACAAAATACTTTGAAATTTTGTACATAACTGTTATACTGGACAAGAGTACTCTTTACTCAACTTAACAAGAATTGATATATGGCTCTGTGTGACCAGCCTAAACTCTGTAATCGTTTAGTCCAGATACTCCAGGCAAAATTCGACCCCTTCTTGTTTTGCAGAGGTTCTTTAATCACACCAAAGCATGGTTGATGAATGTTGATCAGTTGTATAGGTGGGTTTGTCGACATCTTCGTTAGTGTTTGTAACCACATTTTCGACGCCCAATATGGTGCTATTATTGTTGCCTGGGCTCTTTGTTGTTTCACTATCTGTAATATCCTTAGAATGATGCAGAAGGGTGAATTCACGAAGATTTTCNGCCTGGGCTCTTTGTTGTTTCACTATCTGTAGTATCCTTAGAATGACGCAGAAGGGTGAATTCACGAATTTTTTGTGTAGTTTCTAGTCTTGTGCTAAGCAATCCACTGCACTCGTTAAAAGGCCGTAACATAGACTGTATAAAGGGATGTGTGTGTTGGACATCGACGCACATCTGTCTATGGTATGTGGTCCCCCACAGCTGATCCAGAGACTTGAATAGTCGAGGGTTTAGTTTCCAATTTGTTGGACCAATTTTCCTGGACAGGTAATCTACATGAGTATTTTGGTTTCCTGCAAGAAATTTTGCTGTCAGTGACACATTGTTTCTTGAAGCTTCTGGTCGACATGCTGTAGCCATCATCGTCAAGTCCAGACTGGGTCCTCCTTTATAATCGATGTTGGCAACTGTTGATATGTTCACTTGTCCGATAAAAATTGCATGACATCCCCTTTGAGTTCCTTGTGAAGTGCCTTTAGAGGGGAAATCTCCGAGCTTCTTTGTTGGGAATAAATCTTCCTCATCCTGTCGCTGAAGCGTCTGTTGTTAAATGAATTTCCACACTACTCAGTCTGTTGAATGGCCCTGCCATTCCATGATCTAAGCGATATTTTCCACTAAACAAGGTCGTTTGAAGAACTATTGTCAGTTACCAGTATGTCCAGCCATAACTGCTTAGTAGATAAAAGTATATATAAATTCTTGAGTAGTAGTTCATCTGGTATTGCAGCTTTTGCCTTAGAGATACACTGTTTTCACGTTTAAAGGCAGCACTTCGTAAATTATATGGTCGTTATAAGAACAATATAGTTTACCAATATCACCTACTATTGAGTCAAATGCTGTGTGATGTGTTTCATAGCCATTTTGAGCCGTTTTTCACGCACTGATTTGACTACGGATTGTTTCGTTTACCTGATCAAGAATATGGGCTCACAGCGGGTGTGACCGGTCAACAGGGGATGCTTACTCCTCCTAGGCACCTGATCCCACCTCTGGTGTGTCCAGGGGTCCGTGTTGGCCCAACTCTTGTTTTTGTATTCTATTTGGGACTTACGAGATTGATCACTGTTCGTTATCTTTGCCTTTACTGACCTGTTATGTGAGCGATTGCTCGTGCATAACCGTTATGTAAGACTCAGCTTATATCTTTTAGGTGGAATCCTTAACCATACACACTGATCCTGAAAAACTGTATCTATGATATATCCAATATATTCTTAAGAATAAGATGGGATAAGATCTGACTTTTCGAAGTTAATTCTTAATCCAAGATCCCCAAGTGTATCTTACTGGGTCTAATACATCTGAGTATCCAGCTAACAAAATAATCATCCACATAAACACATAAGCCAAAGGGTAATTTGCACCATACATATTTAATATTCTTGTACATAAATCCAATATACTTTTGGGAGGCATATAAAATAGAAATATGATAGAATTTATCTTTATTGCCAATTAGTTGATCCTTGTAGTTTATAACTTCTACAATTAAATTAATGTCTTCATAATCAAAAGTTATTGTACGAACAGAGGAATTGATATATCTCAAATCAATCACACTTGACGAAAAATGTTGTTCTTTTTCGGAACACAATTAATTGGGGAAATAAAATTCACACCGTCATCTCTCCGAATGACACCTGCAGCTAACAATCGTTTGATTTCTTTATCAATGAACAATGATTCTTCCTTGCTTAATCTTCTATTCGACGATGTAAAACTTATCTGGTTCTGTAATGAACGGAATGTCAATACCAGATGTCAACCACTGAATAATCTGATCAATGCACCAATGTCCATCCATTTTTTGGATGTGCGCTTTATTACACATATCAAGTGACCTGTTGGCTAATCTGTATTCATGTTGTCCAACTGATGGAAGTTGCGTTTTGTCCCTGATGACGGCTGGAACTGCTTGTTAAAGGGTTGGCTCCTTGTACTGTCTTGGTCTCTGTAATTACTTCTTGCTGCTGAAATTTCTGCTGATTTACGTATGTTGTCTCCCTTGAACTGGTTTGAATCTTTCTCTAAACATTTAAACAACATTGTTGTTTTTTTTTTATCAAACTGACCATTCACACGAAGCCCAGAATACGCTGATTGAAGGAAGGACTCCTGTGCTGCTAATATTGTATAGAGTTTGCCAATGCCTGCTAACTGAATGTTTCCTTCTTCTAGAAATGCAATTAGTTTAAGGCATGTCACGGCCTATCTGGCGGACTTTGTGAGGAATATCAAGTGAGGCTATTCATTCCTCTTCCGACTTGGATTCAACCAGTTTTCACTAGTTCGGTAACTTCACAGATACGAGGGAATCTTTGAATAAAAAGAATAAGCTACATGTTGTAAAGTGTAGTGGTGGCTGCCGCTATGTCTAGCTGGACTAGAGTTGAAACACGCAGACAGAATTTGCATCTAGGCACTGTAAAATTGTTTTGATTGAAAAGTTTGGATTCAATACTAGAGGTATATTTGTAGGAAATACGGGATGTAGCCTTGAAATTGAAATATAATGAAATAAAAGACAGAACGTTTTTCATTAACAAGAATTTTGATTATTTTAATGACATATTTTCCCTTAATGAAAAGTTTTAGGTGAAAGAAGCGACGACGGTGTTGATCATTTTGATCCGAGACACGTATGATAAATTATGGTGGGCAACATTCATTATTACAGAATTTAGTTTGTATTCTAGTGTTGAAGAGTCCATGTATGGACTTGCTTTAGCTTCTTCACATAATCGATTTAAAACAGATTAAAATTTAGTGCGAATTTGATGAAGACTTAATTGTTTGTGGGTGTAGCATAGAAGTAAATCAAATAAGACATCGTTTACATTGAGATTTTTGTGAGACTAGTGATTTGGACTACGCTGACGTAGGTTGAGGGAGTACAAAGGCACTATTACTGCTCCAGATGATGTTCTCAGGCAAATGGCGGGGGAGGTTTCCCGGATCGTTCAGATGTCATGTACGTATCGTTTGGTTTCTGGTCTTGACATGGGAATCTTGGGTATATCACAATACGAAAATGCTGTTCATCCACATTTGGACAAGCCGATATATGTTTTGTAACATAATCTTCCCTCTCCATATGCATTATCCTTCGATAATCTTCATTTGCTCTAATTGCCGTTCTTGATATCCGTCTTTGAAGTTGTACTCGAAAGGTCACAATTAAATGGCGAAGGCGCAAACAGGAGTAGTGTGAATGATTGTTGAGACGAAAGCAATGGAGTGCATTTTCTTTGAATATCGACAAATTCTCTGCTCTCCTCCAAGTCATCTTCCTCGTTATCGTAAACGTCTTCTGAGTTACACTGCTATCTTCAATCCATTCTCTTCGCGGTCTGAAGTTTTTGAGAAATTACTGATAAATAGATACACAATTACTCATTCATTATGCTTGCATATCAAAAGCACTTCATTGTAATGAAGATTCATTTAAGTTAGTTAGTACACCATGTAAAATGGTTATCGTATGTGAAGATAAAAATCTACATGCAGGCTGTTTTAAATGATACAAACGACACAAGTATATGTCACAGAAACTTTTATGCTCTAGATATTTATGGAAGCAACTAATAATGTGATTTTGTTTGAATTGACATGCTTTCTACAACATAATCTTGCAAAGCGGCTGGACAAGAACTTTAATCTGTCAAAAATCCAGCCCGAGGCATTTAAGGAAATCGCATACACTAACTCATGATATGACAAAAAAGATCTAAAACATTAATGAAATTTTGCTACCCAAGAGGAACTAAGTATCATATGCAAGACATGAAATGACAAAATTAAATTCCTTATCCAATTTATCTGTTAGCCCCTTCCCCCTATTGCAATACATGTATAGTTGTCCAATACCAGCGAACCCCATTTTCCCAATACTTCATTCATTGGTATTCCTCTTGTTCATCGGATTGTTGGCTTTCTTTATTCAATCGTGGAAGAATCTGCATCAGATTCTGAATAGGATATTGAGCATCATGTTATCTTCGTCAGTGGCCTGTATTTTTGCAGTTGCTGCCCTTACACCGGAAGTTGGGGGGGGGGGCGTGGTTGAACCAACAGGATATTAGTAAATCTTACTGAACCAAAATCTATGTTATGCTGAGGATTAAAGGGGCATAGACACGTTTTGTGCAAAAAATGTGCAAATTTTAGATTTCTAATTTTAATGTTAACAATGTTCACTTAAGGACCCTCTCTACACGGCTACTAATGTTATCTGCCCTTAGATCTAAATTGAAATATACAGTAATATTGTGGGTGTTACCAAAATATCTTAATCAGTTCAAGCAATTGTAATATGTCAGTAGGTAAATTAAGATAAGTTAACTGAATTCTTTAGTGAGTACCCGTGGGGGTCCGGGTTAGAATAGGTCCCCAACATCTCCTTGCGTGTCGTAAGAGGCGACTAAATGGGACAGTCATTCGGATGAGACCGGAGAAACCGAGGTCCCGTGTCACAGCAGGTGTGGCACGAAAAAGATCCCTCCCTGCTCAAAGGACCCGAGTGCCGAGCATATAGGCCTAAATTTTGTATCCCATCACCGGCAATGGTGACGTTTTCATATGAGTGAAATATTCTCGAGTGGGACATAAAACAGTAAATAATCAATCAATCATTCAAGTGAGCAGTGATGATTTCTTTTCAGCAATACTTAATTATCTTTGAACAGTAAGAACAATGGCCCGTACAATATATTAAAAACTACCAAGTTAAACTTAATATTAACACCTTAATTGTCAGCACAAATTTGAACGTCATTGTTGAGTTACAAGTTAGATACAGCATTTACAATTCCAAGGCTTGTGTCATGGTTTTGTTTACATATATATCTATACTATTAATTAACGGAGTGGAATTTTCTAGCCGACTTGCCGCTGAGCCGATACTCGTCAGGAATATTACGTAATTATAAAATATGAAATTTCATATAGCAATTTTATTTTAATTGCATGTAGCTTAGGTTAATATATCCAAAATATCCTTGATCCAACAGGCGAAGTTAGGTTCCGCATTTTATAATTTCTAAGCATGCGCGAAACCTCACAGACGACAACAAATTGCAGGGGCGGATTCAGGACTTTTTGAAATGGGTGTCTATTTAGCAAATTATTTTAACGAAGGGGTACAGATATAAACAAATATCACTCATCAAACTTGTAACAGAGAACATTATAGCATAGATGCAATGACGTGACCTATTTATTATGTTCCCCACATAGATTTGGACTGAAGCGATGGAGATGAAAAGTACTAGTGTTATGATGCAATTGTTTGCGGATTTATGCTGAGATAAAGTTGACTTTATAATTGTCTGAAAATTCTTGACAAGCAAAAACACTCAACTAGATATAATAAAGCCAAACTCTCTAAATCATAAAAGGAGGAGAGGGCAAACTAACCAATTTTGCGTGCATTAATAACAGAAAAAGTATGTTGTCGGAAAAAAGGACAACACACACAACACACACACTGTACGCTTCACACAACACACACACTGTACGCTTCACAACAACACACACACTGTACGCTTCACACAACACACACTGTACGCTTCACAAACACACACACTGTACGCTTCACACAACACACACACTGTACGCTTCACACAAACACACATGTACGCTTCACACAAACACACACACTGTTACGCTTACACACAACACACACACACTGTACGCTTCACACAACACACCACTGTGTACGGCTTTCACAACACACACACTGTACGCTTCACACACACACACTGTACGCTTCACACAGCACACACACTGTACGCTTCACAACACACACACTGTACGCTTCACACAACACACACACTTCGTTACGCTTCACACAACACCACACACTGTACGCTTCACACAACAACACACTGACACGTACGCTTCACACAACACACACACTGTACGCTTCACACAACACACACATGTACGCTTTCACACAACAACACACTTGTACGCTTCACACAACACACACACTGTTACGGCTTCACACAACACAACACACTGTACGCTTCACACAAACACACCCAACTGTACGCTTCACACAACACACCACTGTACGCTTCACACAACACACAACACTGTACGCTTCACACACAACACACACACACACACTGTACGCCTTCACACAAAACACACACTGTACGCTTCAAAAACACACAACACACACACACTGTACGCTTCACACAACACCACAACATGTACGCTTACACAACAACACACACTGTACGCTTCACAACCACACACTACACACACACACACTGTACGCTTCACACACACAACACACCACTGTACGCTTCACACACACAGCCACACTTGTACGCTTCACACAACACACACACTGTACGCTTCACACACACACACACACGTACGCTTCACCACAAAACACACACACACACTGTACGCTTCACACAAACACACACCACTGATACGCTTCACACAACACACACAATGTACGCTTCACACAACACACACACTGTACGCTTCACACACAACACACACACACACTGCTACTGTACGCTTCAACACAACGCCAACACACACTGTACGCCTTCACACACACACACACTGTACGCTTCAACAACACCACACACTGTACGTCTTCACACAACACAACACTGTTACGCTTACACAACACACACACACACTGTACGCTTACACAACACACACACTGTACGCTTCACACACCACACACACACTGTACGCTTCACAACACACACACATTTGTACGCTTCACAACACACACACATGTACGCTTCACACAACACACCACACTGTACGCTTCACACAACAACACCACACACTGTTTACGCTTCACACACAACACACACACACTGTACGCTTCACACACAACACACACACTGTACGCTACTTCACACAACACACCACACTGTACGCTTCACACAACACACACACTGTACGCTTCACACAACACACACACTGTACGCTTCACACACAACACACACACTGTACGCTTCACACAGCCATTACAGCAAGACAAGGATGTCTTTACATATCAAAAATTCTTCGTTATTATAGGATTTTTTTTAAAAATTGAAAAAATTATCGATGTGTAAACTCTGGACATTTTACATTGCAAAGCACTTTTATGTTAAGTTTGTGGTTAAAATGTACAAAGTGTACATATTGAAGAATGTTTAATTCTTATAATTCTAATTTGTTCACTGTATTAATAATTTCAAAAAAAATCCGGACAATACGTAATTTGTTTTCCAGCTCGGATGAATGTATTGATGTGTATCAGCCTTCATTTTGTCCATTAAAACAAATGTATAAATAACTTTGGAATTACTCTTTAAATTAACAGTATTTTCGTGACCAAATACAATATCTGAGCCATCATGTTTAATTATTATTTTAACTCGTAATCATTTCACACGGATGGACAAAAAATGTACACCAGGCGCCAATGAACAGAACATGCTAATCATATCGAATCCATATCTACACGTGAAATAACATTGGAATTATACTTATTAATCAGTATTTTCAGCGACCAAAATACATAAATATATGCAAACCAATGCATGTATATATATTTTTAACTCGTAATCATTTTTTGATGTCCAGGCACACAGTGGACAAAAAATATACACAGGCGCCAATGAACAGAACATGCTAATCATATCGAATCCATATATCTACTAACGTGTTAAATAACATTGGAATTACTACTTATTAATCAGTTTTTCAGCGACCAAAATACAAATAAATATATTGCAACCAATGCATGTATATATATTTTTAACTCGTTAATCATTTTTGATCCAGAGCACACAGTGGAGACAAAAAATATACATCAGGCGCCAATGAACAGAACATGCTAATCATTATCGAATCCATTCTCTAATGTAATCTACTAACTTTACGTGCAACTCAACCTTTTTAAAATTTAAGTTTGCGTAAATCAACTCAACTCAATGTATATGCACACAAAAAACATTATGAAGCACGTAGCAATAAGGGGGGGGGGGGGGGGGGCTTTGTTCC
>CAJDSM010030960.1:10454-26077 GCA_903981925.1 Ostrea lurida
ATGTTTTTTGTGTGCATATACATTTGAGTTGATTTACGCAAACTTAAATTTTAAAAAGGTTGAGTTGCACGTAAGTTAGTAGATTACATTAGAGATATGGATTCGATATGATTAGCATGTTCTGTTCATTGGCGCCTGATGTATATTTTTTGTCCACTGTGTGCTCTGGACATCAAAAATGATTACGAGTTAAAAATATATATACATGCATTGGTTGCATATATTTATTGTATTTTGGTCGCTGAAAATACTGATTAATAAGTAGTAATTCCAATGTTATTTACACGTTAGTAGATATGGATTCGATATGATTAGCATGTTCTGTTCATTGGCGCCTGATGTATATTTTTTGTCCACCGTGTGAAATGATTACGAGTTAAAAATATATAATTATAAACATGCATTGGCTGCAGTTATTGTATTTTGGTCGACGAAAATACTGATTAATAAGTAGTAATTCCAATGTTTTTTCCACGTTAGTAGATATGGATTCGATATGATTAGCATGTTCTGTTCATTGGCGCCTGGTGTACATATTTTTTGTCCACCGTGTGAAATGATTACGAGTTAAAAATATATAATTATAAACATGTATTGGCTGCAGATATTGTATTTTGGTCGACGAAAATACTGATTAATATTAAAGTAGTAATTCCAAAGTTATTTATTACATTTGTTTTGAATGGACAAAATGAAGGCTGATACACATCAATACATTCATACCGAGCTGGAAAACAAATTACGTATTGTCCGGATTTTTTTGAAATTATTAATACAGTGAACAAATTAGAATTATAAGAATTAAACATTCTTCAATATGTACACTTTGTACATTTTAACCACAAACTTAACATAAAAGTGCTTTGCAATGTAAAATGTCCAGAGTTTACACATCGATAAATTTTTTCAATTTTTAAAAAAAATCCTATAATAACGAAGAATTTTTGATATGTTAAAGACATCCTTGTCTGCTGTAATGGCTGTGTGAAGCGTAACAGTGTGTGTTGGGAAGCGTACAGTGTGTGTGTTGGTGTGAGCGTAACAGTGTGTGTGTTGTGTGAAGCGTACAGTGTGTGTGTTGTGTGAAGCGTACAGTTGTGTGTGTTGTGTGAAGCGTCCAGTGTGTGTGTGTGTTGTGTGAAAGCGTACAGTGGTGTGTGTTGTGTGAAGCGTACAGTGTGTGTGTTTTGTGAAGCGTACAGTGTGGTGTGTTGTGAAGCGTACAGTGTGTGTGTTGTGAAGCGTACAGTGTGTGTGTTGTGAAGCGTACAGTGGTGTGTGTTGTGAGCGTACAGTGTGGTGTTGTGCGTAAGTGTGTGTGTGTGTGAAGCGTACAGTGTGTGTCTTGTGTGAAGCGTACAGTGTGTGTCTTGTGTGAAGCGTACAGTGGTTGTTTTGTGTGAAGCGTACAGTGTGTGTGTGTGTTTGTGTGAAGCGTACAGTGTGTGTGTTGTGAGAGCGTACAATGTGTGTGTGTGTGAAGCGTACAGTGTGTGTGTGTTGTGTGAAGCGTAACGTGTGTGTGTGTGTGAAGCGTAAGTGTGTGTGTTGTGTGAAGCGTACAGTGTGTGTGTTGTGTGAAGCGTACAGTGTGTGTGTTTGTGTGAAGCGTACAAGTGTGTGTTTTGTGTGAAGCGTACAGTGTGTGTTGTTGTGTGAAGCGTACAGTGTGTGTGTTTGTGTGAAGCGTACAATGTGTGTGTTGTGTGAAGCGTACAATGTGTGTTTGTGGTGAACGTACAATGTGTGTGTTGTGGAAGCGTTCAGTGTGTGTGTTGTGTGAAGCGTACAGTGTGTGTTGTGTGAAGCGTACAGTGTGTGTGTTGTGTGAAGCGTACAGTGTGGTGTGTTGTTGAAGCGTACAGTGTGTGTGTTGTGAAGCGTACAGTGTGGTGTGGTGCTGTGTGAAGCGTACAGTGTGTGTGTGTTGTGAAGCGTACAGTGTGTGTGTTGTGAAGCGTACAGTGGTGTGTGTTGTGTGAAGCGTACAGTGTGTGGTGTGTTGTGTTGTGTGAGCTACAGTGTGTGTTTGTGGAAGCGTACAATGTGTGTTGTTGTGTGAAGCGTACAGTGTGGTGTGTTGTGTAAGGCGTACAGTGTGTGTGTTGTGAAGCGTACAGTGTGTGTTGTGGTGAAGCGTACAGTGTGTGTTGTTGTTGAAGCGTACAGTGTGTGTTGTGTGAAGCGTACAGTGTGTGTGTGTGTGAAGCGTACAGTGTGTGTGTTTGTGAAGCGTACAGTGTGTGTGTGTGTGTTGTGAAGCGTACAGTGTGTGTGTTGTGAAGCGTACAGTGTGTGTGTTGTGAAGCGTACAGTGTGTGTGTTGTGTGAAGCGTACAGTGTGTGTTTGTTGTGAAGCGTACAGTGTGTGTGTGTTGTGTGAAGCGTACAGTGTGTGTGTTGTGTGAAGCGTACAGTGTGTGTGTTGTGTGAAGCGTACAATGTGTGTGTTGTGTGAAGCGTACAATGTGTGTGTTTGTGTGAAGCGTACAGTGTGTGTGTTGTTTGTGAAGCGTACAGTGTGTGTGTTGTGAAGCGTACAGTGTTGTGTTGTGTGAAGCGTACAGTGTGTGTGTTTGTGTGAAGCGTACAGTGTGTGTGTGTGTGAAGCGTACAGTGTGTGTTTTGTGTGAAGCGTACATGTGTGTTGTGTGAAGCGTACAGTGGTGTGTGTGTGTGTGAAGCGTACAGTGTGTGTGTTGTGAAGCGTACAAGTGTGTGTTGTGTGAAGCGTACAGTGGTGTGTTGTGTGAAGCGTACAGTGTGTGTTGTTGTGAAGCGTACAGTGTGTGTGTTGTGTGAAGCGCACAGTGTGGTGTGCTGTGTGAAGCGTAGAGTGTGTGTGTTGTGAAGCGTACAGTGTGTTGTTTGTACGCGTACAGTGTGTGTGTTGTGTGAAAGCGTACAGTGTGTGTGTGTTGTGTGAAGCGTACAGTGTGTGTGTTGTGGAAGCGTAGAGTGTGTGTGTTGTGTGAAGCGTAACATGTGTGTGTTGTGTGAAGCGTACAATGTGTGTGTTGTGTGAAGCGTACAATGGTGTGTGTGTGTGAAGCGTACAGTGTGTGTGTTGTGTGAAGCGTACAGTGTGTGTGTGTTGTGTGAAGCGTACAGTGTGTGTTGTGTGAAGCGTACAATGTGTGTGTTTGTGTGAAGCGTACATATGTGTGTTTGTGTGAAGGTACATGTGTGTGTTGTGTGAAGCGTACAGTGTGTGGTGTTGTGTGAAGCGTACAGTGTGTGTGTTGTGTGTGAAGCGTACAGTGTGTGTGTGTTGGTGTGTGAAGCGTACAGTGTGTGTGTTGTGGAAGCGTACAGTGTGTGTTTGTGTGAAGCGTACAGTGTGTGTGTGTTTTGGTGACGCGTACAAGTGTGTTTGTGTGTGAAGCGTACAGTGTGTGTGCTGTCTGTGTCTGTGCTTAGCACTCTTGCTTCCAGCTCCACCCCTAGATAGCAGATCGCTGTGAAAGGGAAGCAGAATAAGTAAGTCTTCCCTACTAGGTATAGCCTCTCCTCAGTTAGACCTGTGTGGCCCAGATATAGGATTCTCCTCGAGGTAGCAGATAGAAATGGGGCACCTAACGCCCTACTCCAGCCTGCTAGAGGTTCACGGCGAGATTCGACTTGGCGCCGAGGTATATAAGGGACGTTAACCGAGGCTCTAATTATGTTTGAGTACTAATGGACCCAAGCAGAACCACAGGTGTCTTGGGGGAGACTAGGCCCCTAAATGCAAGACATGCATGGCCTACCGGTGTGTGGATATGCCCCGGTGCCTGCAAACCTAGCCCCCAGCTATGGGTAAATAGCAACAAACCACTGCCTTGTGGTTACCGTTGAGAGAAGGAAAGACTAAGGAGGAAACCCTACAGAAATCCGCTCAGGTAACTTTTAAGTTTAGGCGTAAGCCAGGCAAGGCAGTTACCTAGGAGAAGATAAACCTTTACTTAAAAATCACGGGCAAATCTAGTCATGACAGCAGACAAGGATGTCTTTAGCATATCAGAAATTCTTCGTTATTATAGGATTTTTTTAAAAAAATTGAAAAAGGAGTAGGCACACGAAGGGTGGAAATCGGCCCTGTAAAATGGTAAAAATTAAAGTGAAATTTTAACAAATTATTTTCTGCCAAAGAGATAGCCCATGTATGATAGTTTATCAGGGTGGTAAAATTTTTTGGAGTTTTGCATTAGTATATCTAAGATTTAATGCCCCAAACATCATAAAATATCATAAAATGTAAGAATTTGCTTTAAATCACCACTTTTTGGGTGATAAAAACGACAATTAGTTATAGAGCACAGGCTTGGACCAAATTATTTTTTGTCAGTTTAATTATGATGCAAGGAAGGTTCGAATTTTTATAACATCTTCTTGGTCCAAGCCTGTGCTCTATAACGAATTTTCATTTTTATCACAAAAATGTGGTGATTTTAAGTAAATTTTGCATTTATGACATTTCATTATGTTTGGGACATTAGATCTTGGATACGCCAATGCAAAACTCCAAAAAATTTACCACCTTGATAAACTATCATACATAGACTATCATTTTTCCAGAAAATAATTTGTTGAATTTCACTTTGAGTTTTTACCATTTTACAGGGCCGATTTTCACCCTTCGTGGGCCTACTCCTTTATCGATGTGTAAACTCTGGGCATTTTACATTGCAAAGCACTTTTATGTTAAGTTTGTGGGTAAAATGTCCAGAGTGTATGTATATTGATGAATTCTTTAAAAGGTATGTTTTTAAAAGTTCTTAAAATTCCAATTTGTTCACAGTATTAACAATTTCAAAATATTCCGGACAATACGTAATTTGTTTTCCAGCTATACAAATGCTGTTGACTTCACATCTCTTATGTTTCTATGTAGCCACCAATCAGTGGGGTACCAGTTTTATATATTGTCTTCCAGACAATAATTCTATAAAGGGCTACAAGATCAAAATGATTTCAATATAAAAGCGCTGCATTTTTAGATAACTCATAATTGATACTACAAATTTGTTTTTGGATTTTTTTTTAATATTGTGATGTCAATCATATTTGATAGACACTATGCCTTTAATAGTCCCTACCACTTACTTTATTTCTATTAATGTGATAATACAGGTGGTTTATTCAAAAGCGGCAATCCACCTTTCCACAAATTGATGCACTTTCCCGTACTGTAGTGCGCCTGTCTTGATGTGCAAATACCACAGACACGTGACCTTCAACTCACACTATAAACGGCAACATCACATACTAGTGCTCTGTGGGAAAAATATCTCTCATAAACCTAAAATACAAATATCTCTCATAAACCTAAAATACCTACATACATACAGACATATACCGTACACAGGCAGTCTACATGCATTGCATATTAGTGATTTTTTCTGCCTGCTTTGATATTGTTTGTCAGCATTTCTCCCCAGATCCTCACAAATTCGATAACACCCGATGTCCCTTTTGAATTTTGAGAATTATGTAGGAGGATGCTTTATCCTTCCTTTCCTGATCTTAAAAAGAAAGTAATTAACGGACATATGAATTGGAGTCAGACCAGCGAACAACTCATTACAGAGCTCTATTGAAATTTGACGTGTTTGAATATTGCAATCCAATCGCACTTTTATGGGGAAAAAATTGCTTGTGCTTCGCGCAATCCATCATCAGCTCATTTTGACAACGATTTTCCTTATTAAAAATAACAATTCCTTTAAAAAGCCACGGATTACTTGCAAAATCCATCGCAATGTATCATGCAATTTGGGGCTGTCAGGGACATATTCGGCCCGTTTGGTATCATTTACTTCCGTTTCGCAGTGTATTTGTCCCGGCATTCGTTTAGTTTTTCTCTCATTATCGTCTGAATTTGTACCATTCGTCAAGCTCTTCTGTATAAAGTTTAAATTTAAAATGTTCCATGTAACTTTTTCCATGGTTTTGCCTTTATAGTGTCTATTTTGTCTCCATATGTCTTTATACACGGTGGACCAATGCACACCAAGCCAACGGGAGAATGAACTTCGTGTTAAACGCCATAATGTGCTATAGGGAGCCAGAAGAATGAAAGGCAAATGTGTATTTTGACTTTTGATGCTGAAGAAAATGCAAATGTCAATAATGCAATTGTCACGGAGAAGAATTTATGACAGGTACGTTTTCACGTGACGTTGTAAGCCAGGTATTGCATACTACGTTCGAGGGTAACGTGTTTTCTTATAGTCTTGGGCTTGACAGAACAGATAATACTGAAGGACTCTACCAGCACATATTCGAAATTTCCATTATTTATATAGGTTTCAGTAGAGTGAATTGCCTTCCCGCAATGAATACTTCCCATTGAGTTAATTAATTATTCAGTCAAACAGCAGAACTATGTAGGACTGATGGTTACAATATCAAGTACAGATTTGTAAATCGTAATTGCGACTTCAGCGATATCCTTGTTAAAAGATTAAGAAAGGAGACAGACCAAACTTCCTTGATTAGGAAAATGTTTTAAATCGCTTCAATAATAATCATTGTTTAATATCAAATCACATTATATTGTGATAAATGACGACTTGATAAAAGTTACGAAGNTAATCATTGTTTAATATCAAATCAAATTATATCGCGATAAATGACGACTTGATAAAAGTTACGAAGGTACAGCGTTTGCAAGCTCAAAACATCTATCCGAATATCAAATAATTAAAGATTGGATTATAAAATTTTTGTGTACGACCCTTGGGTATATCTATGTGCATTTTATAAAATGGACGAAAGGACAGTACTAGTATTTGGTTACTTATGGAAAATTATCATTAATTTGTTCCATATTGAGAAAATTTCGAAATACTGTATCAAATTTTAAATGCGGTTCAAATTTTAAAATCATGCCCACAAGTTGTTTAATGCTTGTGTGTTATTGATTTATCTTATATACGGAGACAGAGAGAGAAACAAGGTACATACAGATACATCTCTAGATATTGATGTTTCACGACAGAGTTTGGATTTTAACCTGACATTCGATTTTCAAAGTGTTCATTTTGCAGAATCACGATTTCTAATCTAGATAATACAAAGGTTAGATGGGAGAATGAAATATCACAATGGATTATTGCTCAGACCCTTCACAGGAAACTTTAAGCTCTGACCAAACCAGGTGGAAACTTTGGAAAAGCTCTGGAAAATGACAGAAAACATTGAAAGCATTATCAAATAACTTTGACCTATTTGATTGATGAAAATCATTTAAAATTCACGAAAGCAAGTACTTTAAACGTTTCAGATCAAAGGGTTGTCTGCGTCGAGATCATCAAAATCGTCTGATATTTTAGACCATGACGATGTATGAAGTCCCACAACTTTTGGGATGTTAGGTTAGAGTCTATAGCGTATAATAATAAGAGAAAGCCAATTATAAATGTTCACAACAATCTAGTTATATTTGATTAAGTTTTAAAATTTCCACTAAATCAATATTCATAAATATTCCAGAATTTGCACGCAATATCGAACTCCATTTCCCTTTGTTGGGCACAGTTGTTTCTCTATCAGATGATTCTCTTTATGACTGCATTCAATGCACAGAGGCGTCGTTAATCTATTTTTATTCTTATAAACTGATGGTAATATTGTTTTGTTTAGAAGTTCCAAGCTGATAAAATCGGATTGGCGAATTAGCCGTCTTCACGCGTTGTCTCCAGCAGCTAGGACGGCGGAATGAATCAGAATGATACAAAATTTGCAACACATCAAGCGAGAGGCACACAAGTATAGTGTATATTTTCGAATTATTTCCATTCTCAGAGCACCGAAGGCAATAAAAATCAAGGAAATGAATATTTTGACATGAGAGGTAATCTCATACATGTACATGTATACATAAAGGATAAATATTAGGAAATTTGACATTTACAATCAATAACGATATTAATATATTTTTCCTTTGATTATATAAAAGCAATGATTAAAAAATTCAGTATTGCAATATAGTTCGGAGTGTTTGTATGTAGAAATTCCTTCGCCAAGAGCCCAGCATTTGAAAGTATAACATTGCTGGAGGACTCCTGTCACTGAAGGCGTGGGCACGAGTACAATGCATAGATCAACATTTCTGGCACCTCACCTAAATCTGGTGATATGTTGCCGTGACATGAGTAAAACATTCTCGAATATGAGAATTAAAACAACATACAAGCGAAAACAACTTTACACTTAGTATAAAATCTACACCACTGAAGCCAGTCTCAGATAACATCAGATTCACACCCCCAAGAAATTCTATAACATAACGTACAACAACGTGTAGGAACATTCCAAGCAGTGATCACAGAACTGCTTCCCTCCCCATCACCTAACCACCAATCCAAACATACCCCCATTCGAGGTAACGGATGTTAACCACAATGCAAGTATCTTGTACCTCGTGAGGACCCGGGTTAGAATCTTGCTTATCGTAAAAGGTGACTAAATGGGATGGTCCTTTGGATGATACCGCAAAAACAAGGTCCCGTGTCACAGCAGATGTGGGATAAAAATCCCTCCCTGCTCAAAGGACATAAACACCGAGCATTGGCCTAAATTTGCAGCCCTTCACCGGCATTGGTGACGTCGATCTGTATATGAGTGAAATATTCTCAAACGGGACGTAAAACAATATACAATCAATCACACTCTGTACCTCGTGAACAAGATGCGATTTCATACGACATAAAATGTATCATTTTAATCTTTATTACAATTTATAACCTGTATAGGCATCTATAACTTGAACAGGTTATAACTTGTATTGTTTTGTCGAACAAGTTAATTTTACAAAAATGTTGTTCGGGTTGAACATAACGATAACTTGTACCCGATATTATACTGGTAGTCAATGGATACGATAAATACCCCAGGACACCATCATATTCATTAGAATACACAGTAATGTACATCAAGTTCCAGATAGCACCAGATTTACAACCCAAGACATTCTTATAACATAATGTACAACAATGTGTAGCAACATTCGAGGCAGTGATCCCCGAGTTAATGCATTCCTCGCCGTTTCCACAATGACTCTAGACATCAGAACTTGGTATCTTAAGAAGATTGTATATATTTCAGTGGTAGTATAAACTAGAGTTTTTAAAAACTGTTGACACCGATCGACTTTGAAAATGGCATCGCAAGTTCGGGCGTACAGCTTGAGGAAAGCAGTCATTACCTGTTACAAGCAAGTTCTCATGTTCCAAAGCTAATCAGGAAACGGCCAAACCCAACGCTTATGGATTTCACATTATTTCATTTCCATTTAATCCCATATATAGCCTTTACCATATTGTTTGTTTAAAGTGGTAGATTAGTATTCAAACGACATGTTAATCTCCAGGATCAAAGAAACATTGCAGGCTGGCAACTGTGCCTCTAGATGTCTGCTGAAATGAATTGGAGGGCGCGTGGTAAGTTTCAGTACATACACCATTGCCACCAAGGGAGGTAACTACTGACTGGCTAAATACACATGCGCTGTAAAGATCGTACTCAAACGGTTTTGAGTCTCAAAGAAACATCATAACTGAGACAACTTTCAACAGTATCAATTCCAAGGCAAATATTTTCACAGGGCAGTACTGTCTGCGCCATTGACAATAATAACTCTCACTTGTTTTCTTTGTGTTCGCGTCCAAACACCACTCGTTAAGAACCGTATAGAATTTAGAAAAGGCGGAGATAACGAACAGTTATGACTGCCATACAGTCTGTATGAAGAATACAACATCTAGAACAGGTCAGAGAAAACCAGAGGTGGGAGCAGTTGCCGAGGAGGTGTAATCATTCCCTGTTGATCGTTCACACCTGCCGTGAGCCTTCGGTCTTGATCAAGTAAGCTACTAGTAAGTGGTCTCAACTGGCTGTCTTTGTATAAGCAATTAAGCAGCTGCTGGTTGTTTTTCTTGGTATCTTAAATGTTTTTTTTCTAGATGTACATGTATTTTGAACAGGGCGTGATGTTAATTTTGTTAATTTGTCTGTTACTCTATACATGTATTTTTTCACTGATGTAGAGATCTCGCCTCCTTTAAGTGCAATGAAACTTATCACAATAGCTGTAAAAGTTCAAATAAGTGAAAGAGGTGTTTTATGGGGTTTGTGTCCATATTTTTGTGATTCCGTAGAGTTCCGTGTGTATGTGTTCATTTTCAGCGTTTCTTTGGAGTTTTGTGTGTATGTCTTTGTCCATTTTCAGTGTTTCCGTAGAATTTTGTGTATGTCTTTGTTCATTTTCAGTGTTTCTGTGGAGCTCTGTGTTCATTTGCCGTGGGTTGTTTTTTAATTTATGTCTATAATGTCTCTGTTTAGTTTCTGTGAAGCTGTGTCTATGTCTGTGTTCATTTGCAGTGTTTCTGTGGAGCTCTGTGTCCGTGTCTCTGTCTACGTTTATTGTTTCTGTGGAACTAGCTCAGTGTATTCGTGCAGATTTTGGTGCCATACTTCGTTTATTTTCCAAGTAATGGTTCTATAGATTGAGAACGTGAATGAAATAAATAAAGCGCGGTAATAGTTTTGACATTGTTACTAAAAGGTTCGTGCTAATTGTAATTCTGCTCTAGAAAATAGGCTTTTACTATTACTTGCGAGTTGCATGTTATAATTTTCTTAACATTCAGTTGTTCAGCTATTTCTTTGACACTTTAAAAAATGAAACAACTTCAACAATGATTACATAATCTTTCTAAGATCTATTTGAAAATTGAAGTAAAAAGAAAATTCTGCCTTTTGATTGTATCAAAGAGCACGTGTTTAAAGATGAGAATGGTAATGAATCTTATTAAGGGTTTATACCTTGCTTTAATCGATGACAAGTCATTTTCAGAACTAAGGTCAAGTTACTAAAGGAAGACCTTCACCAATTTATAATTGAAAGAAAACATGCAAAGAGATAGGGGGAAAGCCCTGGATCAGCATTCGGCACAATGCATTCCTTAAAGGGAAGGGAACTAAGCAATGTTAATGACTGGTCAACGTCTTTTATGTCATTAACTAAAATAGAAAGCTATCGTATATTGAACCAATACAATTCAATCTGCAACTCAGCAACATTGCTGGCCTGTGTCTAAGTTGATTACCTTTGTTAGTTAGGGTTAACGCGCGCTATCTAAGCGCTGCAAAACTAGAGTCTACACAATGATGCCATGGTAATATATCATCAGGAATGAGCCCCCACTTAAATTTGTTGCTTCTGCAGTTTACACGAACAGAGAGCGAGACCGAGAGAGAGAGAGAGAGAGAAGAGAGAGAGAGAGAGAGAGAGAGAGAGAGAGATGAGAGAAGAGAGAGAGAAAGTAGAAGACGTAGAGAGAGAGAGAGAGAGAGAGATTTCAGTTGATCATTTCCCATTCATTCACCCTATGTTCCTATATATAAGCATCAACATGAAGACCTTACCTTAAAATTAAGAGAATGTACAAATGCAACAATGATACCATATAGATACATTGTACATATACAAAGATGTGGTTTGGTGGGAAAATGAAAGCAGAGGGGTTTTTTTGTTTAAAATTCGCCAAACCTTAATACGACTCTTGATTCGCTATACACTTATATGCTGTTGATAGTGTCTATTGATCATTACTCTGCCGCAAAAACAATTTCCTGGAAGGTTTCCCTGTCGCCGTCCCAATTATAATCAAATGCATGAAGATAATTACGTAGTTTGCAACTTACTGCTGGTGTCAAATTCCCGTTCATCTACGTTTAAAGATGTATTTTTCTTTTGGGGAATAAATTAATATAATAGACCTGTTCTTCCCGCTTTTGTTTTGTTTTTTTGGTAAACAGACTGGCTAATTATTTGTTTAGTTATCAGAGGGGGATGGACACCTGATGCCGAGATTTGTCTTCATTTTCTGATCGTCTGAAGTAAATATGTTTTTCATTACGATGGAGTAATCACGCATTCATTCTGTTGGCCGTTTGATCTGAAACATTCAATATTTCCACGGGCTACTTTCGACATATTGACAAGAGGCTGCTAAACTCTGTCGAAGCTGATAATACCTTAGCATAATCCAGCCTTGAGTTTTAGAATGATCCATAAACACTAGTAATCTTTTCTTTCCCCTGTACAATGTGTATCTTCAACGTTGTGTTTTCGTTGGCCAGTACTAATAAAAATTGGAAGTGATATTGTTTCAGAATTCGTTTTTATTTTTTCAATATACTCTCTTATTTCAATAAAAAAAAACCAAACGGATGAACACATTTCTCAGAAAATAATAACTTGTTTTGACGAGTTAATTATCTTGTTATATAACGAGTAAGTATTTCGTGATAAACGAGTTAGTATCTCTTTCTAACGGCATGTCTGCATGCAAAGAATTACATACATGTAATAAGTATTTGGTAATTCGGTATTTGATAATTATTTTATTAATTACAAAGCATGGTTGGATTTCAACTAGACACAAAAAGTGCACTGGTTGTCTAACTGTATGCATGCACAACGCGAATGCTTAGTTTTAGAAGCGTTGTATTTATTTGACTTGGTGTCTGTCATATTCCAAGTTTTCTAATCTCAAACTCCTAACCTTAGAATAAAGATGTCGAACTTTGACATTTAATTAATTTGATGAAAACGTGCAATCTCTTTTAAATTATATATTGTAACCTATACTTTGGTATTGAATCTCGAAATGTTGAGTGAGCCCTCCGGGTTTTCGTACGAAACACGGGAAGTTCAAATAAAGTGCTAGATACCTATACATATCTTGTTATAATCTTGTGAACATTTATTAAAAGTAGTACTCATTGCCTAATTGCTTAAACAATTAATCCTAAATGCTAGAAAAATCTAGTAATGGAAAAAAATGCCCTGTAATACAGGGTTCACGGTGGGTGTGTTCCTCCTTAGAACCTGATTCCCACGCGGGTGTCCCTTCTAGAACCCGATCTCCACGCGGGTGTCCCCTCTAGAACCCGATCCCACAGCGGGTGTGTCCTAGAACTGATCCCATGGCGGGTGTGTCCCCTAGAACCTGATCGCCACGGCGGGTGTCCCTCTTAGAACCCGATCCCAGGCGGTCGTCCCCTCTATACCCGGATTTCCACGGCGGGGCTAGAACTATCCCACGGCGGTGTCCTCAGAACCTGATCCCACGGCGGGTGTCCCCTCTAGGAACCGATTCCCACGGCGGGTGTCCCCTTAGACCCGATCCCAACGGCGGGTTCCCTCTAGAACCTGATCCCACGGCGGGTGTGTCCTCCCAGAACCTGATCCCACGGCGGGTGTCCCCTCTAGAAATCCTGATCCCACGGCGGGTGTGTCCTCCCAGAACCTGATCCCACGGCGGGTGTATCTCCCACCTCGGGTGTTTTCAGGGGCCGTATCGACTGATTACTGTTCGTTATCTTCACCTTTCAAAATAGAAAATTTTCAGGGGAAAAACTCGACTTTAGCTCCCCGTGTTGAGTTCGAGGAGGAAAACTTAGTCCGTCACGATATATTGACCTAATTACTGTTTCTGGGACATCAATAATTTTAATTTGCAAAGACGCCGAGAATATGGATTCCTGGAGGAAATTGCTCATTATTTTTTTTCTTCCTTGGTTCTTAATGATTTCTGATACCGAGTATTGATGTAGAAGGAAACACATAAATAATTTCTTCTCCCTTTGTGTTATTCTCATCCGCGAAGCCTGTGATGGATTCCTTGTTCTAATGCACATGTACATGCATATCTTTCGTCCCAAGGAGGAACATATGATGAAGTGTGCATTCCATTTCCTCTACAGACTTCGTTTTTTAAAAAAAAATTATCTGAGTATGCATATTGAATCTGACGACCCTTTAAATAGGTTTTGCTTTTATTCTAGAAAGAGTTACGAGCAAAATGACCAAACTAGAAAATTTAGAATATGCATATGCCTTCTCTCTACGACATGACCTAGCTAGCACCCATTTAAAGCAAGAGAAGCAAATGGAAGCTGTCAAACAATAAAATTTACCATACTTGAACATAAAAAAATCGTAATTATGGCCTATTCCCGGAATAACCCAGTCTGTAAACTGGTTTCCGATTGACGAATTCTTTTCGTCTGCAATGAGATCAATTTCTTTTGTGAAAGACCCAAACGAACTTGATGGCAGACTTGAGTGTCGTGGTCTCTCAGGGTCAAGTTTATGGGCGAATGGCATGACGAACGAATGCAAAGCATCATGCATACACAAACAGCACCTTAAAAAATGAATGTTGCTATATTTTCATANAATGCAAAGCATCATGCATACACAAACAGCATCCTCTCGGTTATCCTTAAAAAATGAATGTTGCTGTATTTTCATATCTTTCCTTCCCGGCATTTTAGTGAATATTTTAGAATAAAATTGGATCTTCGGTTCTTATCATTTTTTTTTTAAATCAAAGACCAAACTGAAGTCCGGAGTTTGAAACTGTAAACTGTTTGCCATGTTTCAAAAATCCTCCCAACTGAGATGATATCTGAAAAATAATATCTGTGCTGGAAAGGTGTAAATTTTGGACCGGCATGTATGCAGTGCAATACTCCTGCATTTCTCGAGTTTCATGGTGATTCATTTCCACCACCCTTATCGGTATGATATCGCAATTCTCTTCAGAAAATTCCACTTAACTGACTTATCTTATCTTCTGTATGAGACATTCACAAACTAAACTAGAAAATCAATGCAAAAATGACTGGGGGAGTGTTGAGAGATGGAAATTGGATGTTGATATATAGAAATGAAATAGACCTCTCGATTTAACTCCATATCTTATTAGATTAATATGCTTTTACTGCAGCTTTGATGAAGATCTATTTCGTGAAGAACGCCAGTGTTGACTACGAAACACTGATAAGAAAATATGAGACATGCAAAATTGCATATAAATTAGACAAACTGTTTCCAAAAGTAACGATAATAAAGATTGAAGATATTGAATTGTAGTTTGAAGAACAAATTAGCTATATATCTGATGGCATACTTTGGGCAAACATTATCTGTTGTAAAATGCGCGTTAACGTTAATAATGGCTGTCTAACTGAAGAGTTTACGCGCTCCCAATCTACGTTTCTCAATCAGGAACTACGGTTTAGAGTTGTAAACTACAATTATCGCCTGAAACTAGCACCTAGATTCGTGTAGGATGTTTGAAATCCGTAAAATGTGTGTTCTTTAATGTTGTAATTTAAACAGTTATAACTCTAAATTGTCATAATTGTCATAGACCTTTGTGAAATATGGTTTTGTACTCTGATAAACTAATCATAGTTTATTGTATAAATTCATCAATCTATAGATACATTGTAACTTCAACATACATATTTATATAAACTAGAATTTATACCTTTAACAGTACATTTGCTATAATTAATGGTTCAAAGAGGATATGTTTTGCACTTTGTGAAATCCATTCCTACGGCACAGACTAAATTATCAACTTTTTTAAAGTTGGAAACGAATTGATATGCCATCATATGATGAAAATATGCCTGGACTACCGCTAAATATAGCTTTGTTCGCAGTGCACCTTAGAGTGACTTTGAAACTGTAAATTACATATGTTATTAACTGTATACCAAAAGTTCCACCATGAATGTCAAAATGTCATGACTCTCTCCATTTGTGTCTCATGGTA
>CAJDSM010030961.1:176-15190 GCA_903981925.1 Ostrea lurida
ACGATCTCAGTCCATAAACACTGAGAAAGAAAAGAACGAGACAATCTCAGTCCATAAACATTGGTAAAGAAAAGAACGAGAGCATCTCGGGTGTCGCAATCACCACCGCGTTCCTGAAAACCCACACCAGCAGTGGTCAAGTTCAAACAAAGGTGGAAAATCAGGTTAATTTTGTGATATTTCATTTAAAACAATAAAATGCTTTTTTTTGTGTTGGTTTATTGGGTGATGAAGGAAACTAGATTGCAGAAAAAAATTCCATAACCCGCTAATGCATGAACTAGTGACTTTATGATATAAAGCAGTGGCGGATCCAGGAATTTCAGAACTGGGGGGCGCGATCCCGGCGCGGTATAATTCTTGTGGTCTGAGGATTGTTTTTATGCCCCTTTACACATACCCTATTATGATTTTGTAGTGAGAGTAAAGAAATTATAAAATACATATTGTAAACATTGCATGTTGACTACAATTAAAGTATATTATGATTATTAAATATGCAGTCAAAATTAACAAAAACAGACACCCCAAAAATTTCAAAGGGGGGGGGGGGTAAAGGTTCCATCTCACTGTATAGATCGTTACGTGGGAATACAATAGTCAAGGGAGCTTACTACACCACATCGTCGCAAACCACGGGTCCGAGTCCGCCTACGCTCCCTCGCACAACGGAGAGAATCGATAAGAAGCACCCGTGGGTCACCGATTACACCAAGACTTATGCTTTTTTATGACACTATGTCACACGATGGTGATTTGAATGTTTTGTGAAATTATTTGTATCAATCGATTTGTTTTTTCTATCATCACAGCTCAGTGGAGAGAGCACGCACTGGTTAGTGACAATTAAGAAATAAATCCTGCGTTCAAATCTTTTGAAAATCATTTTTTCATCCCAAATTGCATTTCTTTTCACATATATCATCTTATGTTTCATAATTAAACCAATTAGTGGCGATTTCAGAAACTTTTTCTAGATGTAGACATAGACGGACTATATTCTTCAAGATTCATACGCGCAATGTTCACAACTGCAGCACGTTCATGAGGAAATGCCTGTCGTTACAATCTATAGTGCAATCTAAGGCAAAAATATTGGAAAAGTAACAAGAGGCCCACAGGCCTTAATGGTCACCTGAGTATCGTAGCCCACACAGGACGTCTCTTATTTTGCATTTACCATGGAATCTTAAATTTACTCACATGTCATCATCTTTCAAAGTATGAATTCTAAATGGAAACCATATTGCTACTTTAATATTCAGTATGCTTGACCTTTTGACCCCAAATTCGATGGAGAACATCTTTGACCCATGGGTAGTCCATATATATGATATGGTGACTCTAGGTAGAAAGGATTATGCTCTAGAGCCTGGAAACCATTTTGCTACTTCGATGTTCACAGGGCAGTGTGCTTGACCTTTGAACCCCGAATTTTCATCCCATGGGTAGTGCAGTTGTATAATATGGTGACTTTAATTAGAAAACATAATGCTTTTGAGCCCGGAAACCATTATGAATTTAATTATGATCTAACCATCTGTAAATATATTGTTGATGTTGCATTTCCACTGCAGTTACCGTAACTTTAAAAGAACAAATTATAAAATATTAATGAATTTCACATTTATCCATTGAATTTTTTCAGGATGTCAGTCAATATTTGTGTACTTTTTGATTATGAGTACATCACTGGCGACCTTGTCCACATTGTAGTCCAATCAATGATTGGTTTCCACGAAGCACGGCAGAGTTTCCCTGTTGTCACCTTATCTTCAGCAATAATTTCACTGGACTTTTAATAAATGTTTCTCATCTGATCACACATTTTTTTTTTCTGGGCAAAAGGTACCCGATGTATTGGATTGAGGTGTCATCATAAAAAACCGTTGAAAGAGTACGTGCTTTCTCCTCACAACCAATCAGCTGTCAGATTTACAGAATATAACTAGAATATTTGTTTCCTTCATATGATAATAATTGCTTGCACAAGCTACAAACTGTACAATTAACAAATCAATAATGCAATGCTGTTGTCCTAGGGTCCCTATATACCTTTCTGCAATTTGTTTACAAATACTTTATTTCAAGGTTAGAATAATGAATCCCTCGACTCATACAATAAATTGCCTTCTGATCTTTCAGTACTATACTGGTAACCTCTTTAATATTTGACCTTGATGGACAGTTTATACCCCTCAGGGTGAGGTGCGTTCCATTACCACATTCTCAATACACAATTCCCCTAATGGCCCTCGAGAGGTCCACCACAATGATGGATGAATTGAGCTACATTGTTGATACCAAAGCACTTTTACACAACTGAGCCATCAGTACATTTTTTTTATTTGCTAAGGTTGAGTTTAATTGTGTCATTAGAATGTATTTATCTGAAGTCCACTGCTGGAGTCCTGGCAATGACTCTCGATAAACCCAGACCAGACATGGGGTCACATGGGGTCGAAATCTCTCAGTAGCCATTTGCTCAAATCAATAGAGAACTGTTGTTTCATTTTGTAATATTGGATGTTAATCACTTCTGGGAATTTCTGCTGAGCTTTGTAATTCTGTTCCCTGTCTTTGTTTGTTTACACAGAATGTTTGGTTTGTCTATTTATCCTCTGATTCAAGTCCTTAATTTGAATTACAATAGATTCATTATTATACTGTATTATTTTAGCAGGTCTTATAAATATTTTAGCCCTNAATGTTTGGTTTGTCTATTTATCCTCTGATTTAAGTCCTTAATTTGAATTACAATAGATTCATCATTATACTGCATGTGTAACTTACTTTAGCAGGTCTTATAAATATTTTAGCTCCTTTAGCAGTAAAACAAAAGTACTAAATTTCATGGTTGTGCTGATACAAGAAACTCAGTGATCATTTACAAAAACAAATAAATTATTGCTTATTCATTATATTAAATATATAACACACAATATTAATATATTAATATACTGTTAAGCATACAGTTGTTTCAGTTTTTTTGTTGACTACGGTATCAATTTTTAGACGTTTTCATGATATTGGCAGTTGGACCTAGAAATCAAATGCTCCATGAAATATAGTATTTGTTCTCAAATGGAGCTTAGAGAAGCTGCCACACACTTACTGATCAATGACACACACTGTATGTATATAGTGTTTGACAAGATCCATGATATTTGATCCTCTTAAAAATTAATGAAATCCAGTGTCTGATTTCAGAGTTACAATATTAAACATCTAAAGTCTGAACTTTATACACCAAGGACCATCAACATGAATAATTCTATTTTCAGATCAAATTAAATTGCAAATATCAATTACATTATATATATACCTAATACTACTATGTTCATAATAAAAGAGCTGCAAACAAAAAACTCTGAAGCCATGATGAATGACTATACCCTTGATACTTACTGTTACAATACAACCATCGTACATTGTCTATTGATTTAGTTTCAAGTAGACCGACTGCATGAGCCGGAGTACATTATTTCATTAAAAAAACAACCCTGTTTTCTTCAGCATAAGACAGTTTAAGTTGCAGAATATTTCCATACTCTTTCCTCTTTAACATTTTGACAAGCTTTTCATTCAATCAATCAATGGAAGATTTGGTGTCTAATTCAAAAATTTAGAATACATTAAATTAGTTGGATACAGCAAATCAGGTAGCAAAAGCATGCTACAATGAGTTATCTCCCTTTTCATTGACTGTCCCCCTAGATAGATCTTTATTTGAGTGTCATCAGATTCTACTCCAAATATCACCAATGCTTATTTCAAAGTTCCTTCTTTAAGAATACCTTATATGTCATTTATAAGTAAACCAGATATTTCTATTATATTTCTATTAAACCTTTAGGTGGAATGCTACACCAAAGAAATTTGACGTGGAAGAAAAGTAAAGGATATGAAAAACAATATTTTGAATGTAAAAAAAATCAAATACACTCCATTTCGTCAAAAAAAATGCAGTTTTAGTAGAAAGCGATTTGAAAAAAAAAAAAAAAAATTAAACCCCCTGCTGAAATCAAACCCGTGATCTACACTCTGAAATGAATTGACATATAACCCTGATATTGATATTTTCATTCATGTCAGCCATTATAATGGTGTAGAGATCTACCTTAACATTAATAATCTCGATTACATACATGTATATACAGCAGTCCAACAGTATAAAATGCACTTACGCTTCCTGTCAAAAAGGTCGACGCGACCCCCGAGTTTATGAAGCAGTCCCATGTAGACCAAGATACGGGCGGCGTGGTACTTGATGTACTTGGCGTACTTAGTACTGTGGTTGGTGTAGTACCACTCATCGGAGGGCAACAGAAGCTGCATCAGCATGTCGGAGATATCCGCGTCATTCAGAGCCTGGTGATGGTGGGGGTTCAAGGCAATGGAAGCCAGGGCTTGCAGCAGAAGACACAGCAGGTGCTGCAAAAATCATTCAAAAACAAGTCAGGGTCAGTCAAGCTCCGCTTGTCAGGTCTGACATTTTGCAATATTCTTTTCAGCTGGAAGTTGCAGAATAAGCTCCTTCAGTATGCATATATCTGTTACTTAATTTACATGTATTTTATATATAAATTATTTCCCTGAAAAATTACATGTACAGTATACATAAAAACTATCAAGCATATTTTACTCCTGTTCTTGGTAATAATTCAAATATTTTTTTTTCAAGGTTAAGTCCTACATGTATATATGTGCATGCACATGTTTATGTATTATAAATAACAAGCAAAGACAATAGGCCACAGAGGGTCTTCGATGATATATAATGATAATACATTAAATGCGGTCAGCAATTCATTTTTCCTGTTTACCAAACACAACCAATCACAAAAGTTTAAAATGACATCCCCTCTCTCGGCTTGGAGCAGAGAGGACACCTGTCACATACTTAGATTTTATTCTGTCCTAATAAAATCAATAATNGGGGAAGACACCTGTCACATACTTCGATTTTATTCTGTCCTAATAAAATCAATAATTTCTGACACATAAAAACGAGCAAGGTCTTCCCTGGTTTCTCTCAAGTACTACACAATCACCCAGTTCTGTGCCACTTCATCTGACATTAAAATACTGTTAATTAATTACGATGTTTTTTATTTTATAGCACCATATGCTCTTTAAATTTCCCTTCCCGTACTTTTTCTAATTTGACTCATAATCATTAGAAACTTAGCTTGTATTAGGTTTTTTGGGGCCGAAAATAAAATTTTATTTGGTTTGGCACTGCGGCCAACCCGCTAATAACAGTGTGTATATAAAATGGCGGAAAGTAACAAAGTATCAACGGTAATCATAGTTGACGGACAACAAGGTGGGATCATAATAGCTCACTTGACCTTTGGTTCAGTGTGTGAGGCTAACAAAGTTCGGATATCCGTGAATTTTGAGATATCGAGAGTAAAATTACTAAAGAAAATAGAGTGGTTGGGACCTCCCACATCAGTTCGACATATACCATGGTATCCGAATAATCAGTGTTCGAAGATATCGAAGTTCACTGTATTATATTGTATCATTAAATCTGATCTTTCATTACAGTACACTTACTGGATTCATGATTAGGGTCCAGATTTCCTCTTACAAGGGTTTTAATTATGTCCAGTTGCTGATAATTCGAAGCTGAAGACATACCGTAACCAATGGGCTCATCACGACTAAATCCGAGCATGAAGAACTGTAAGCAGTGTATGCGTACAAGTCCGAAAGCCGCGCTGTAGGTCGTACATTTCTGCCGCGTCCCTATAAATTCGCTTGTGCATGGTGATACTATTATCGCAAAATGCTAAAGAATCTGACACTAGGGTTATAGAATGTCAAGATTTCTTAATGGGAGAAACTAAAAACTGAGGAAGAGGTTTAGCTCGTCCCGTATCAGCACCAATCAAATCAGTTTTTATCACAGTGAACTTCATGAATTTCCGCTTTTCTGAAAAGTTTGCAAAGGGGTCGTTTAAAGGCGGTGCCCGCACCCTGCCCGGCGCTCTTCGTGTTTGGAGACGTTATTCCAGCGTGCTTGGGGACTGCTTTTGTAAGTGCCGAGCTACCCTGATCCAGATATTCCGGCATCGTGCTGTGAGATATGGCTGATGAATTTCGTAGTTTCCCTGTGCACGATACACATGTCAATGATTCCCTGTGAACGATACTAAGCGCGGTGAAGTGGAGAGCTGACCCCGCTCGTAATCAGCTCCAGGGGAAGCGGTGAGGAGTTTGGATCAGCTGAATAAAGAATCATATTTACTCTGAGATTCTCAGTCTGTTGTAGTTTGTTCATAACATGTCTGAAATAAATTAATTGGGGATATTCAAATTATGGTATTGTGTTAATAATTACGAAGCAGTGGCCCTATGCACAGTGACCTCGTTATCTCGGAACACTGATATCTTGAATACCATGGATATATCAATTGATTTGAAGTCCCAACCAACTAATCCTTTTGGTAATTTTACCCTTGATATCTCAAATCTTCGGATATCTCGAATATTTTCTCAGTACCATTGAGTTCTGAGATATACGAGGTTTGACTGTTTATCATGTAACTCCTAACTTCAGAGCTTCAAGTGAGATACAGACCTTGGTGCATTCCCATTAATGCAATATATATATTCAAAACTTGGTAAAATTTCCAAGCTTATTTTTCATGTTACAAACCAATGACTAAGCTTGTTCTCAACATTCTGTGCCTAATTCTTTATTATTATGCAACATCTGATCAAGTTTGTAGAAACCTAATCACCAAAATAGTCATTATAACTGATCACATCTACAGCACAAATAGAGAGCAGAAGAGAGATGGAAGAGAAGAGAAGAGAGAGAGAGAGAAGAGAGCGAGAGAGCGAGAGAGAGAGAAGAGAGAGAAAGAGAGAGAGAAATGAGAATGTGAGAGAGCGAAAAAAAAATGGAGAGGACAAGAAGGAGGAGAGGAGAAGAGAGAGAGAGAGAGAGAGAGAGAGAGAAGAGAGAGAGAGAGAGAGAGAGAGAAGGGAGAGAAGGAGAAAAGAGAGAGAGAGAGGTAGAGAGGAGAGAAAGAGAAAGAAGAGAAGTGATGAAAGCGAGAGAAGAGATTGTTGAAAGAGAGAGAAAGAGGAATGTAGAAGAGAGAGGAGGAGAGAGATGAGAGAGAGAGAGAGAGAGAGAGAGTGAGAAGAGAGAGAGAGAAACGTTGAGAAGAGAAAGAGAGAGAGAGAAAGAGAGAGGAGAGAATGAGAGAGAGAGGAGAGAGAGAGAGAGACGAGAAAGAGAGAGAGATGAGAGAGAGAGAAGTCGGTGAGAATCTCCTGCTGTGATGAAGTATGTATTATATTGCTATTCTTTAACCACACATACATATATACCATTATGTATAAGCAATGTCTTAGGATCTACATAATGTTGCTTAATTACCACAGGTAGTCGAATTTTAATCAAGTAATATAAGATATAATAGAAAAAAATAATAGCTGATAATAATTATTTTTCCTATTAAATATCATTATATTGATTAAAAATTCAGATACCTGTGCTTATACATGTACATGTAGAGGTTACTTAATACCAATTTATACAAAGTAAGGTCAGGATTGGTATATAAGATTTTGGTAGCAACGTCGACACCTGTACCTATTGAATACTTAACAAGTCAATTATAGTACTAACCTTATAAAATGTAATATCACCATGGCATAGATATATTGCTTTAGTTCCTGTTAATAGAGGCATGAAATATTGAATAGGTACAGAGCGTGTTCATTTTTACAACACAGGCGCTCTATGCTGGAAGTCCACACTATTCCACTACTCTATTTACATTCATACACACCTCGCATTAAGTATACTAGCATAATTCTAATTTATGTTGAGGAGTGTAAATAATTTCCAGTAAATTGATCACTACTCATTATAAACAATCCTTGCTGCTCTATCCAGAAAGATTTTAAAATAATCCCTCATCAAATTGTGTATTACCTGCAAGATTTGATTAAGTAGCTCGTTATGGCCTTTTTCTACGTGATGGCACTCAGAGTTGTCTGTCAATGTTTAACACAATTCTAATGTAAATTTGTGAGTCCATCAAGAAGTGATATCACACACTCTTTAATTGGCTGCTAATTTCTTCAGGGCATACAAAGTCTTTTCTGCCTCTTCAAAGATTTGAATTTGTCTGGGGGGGAAAAAATACATAGACTAATTAATAAATACTTTATGTTCCAATACAAATTCCAATATTCCAATATTTTAAATACTATTAACCATTTCTTTTTTGGTAATCTTAGTGCTCTAATTACAATCCCTAACAACATCAAATTGTATAATTTGTCTGCTCAGCAGCACAATCAAGTCAACAATGAAAAGTGCAAATTTTCAAGCCTACCCTGAAATTAATTATTGCTTTTTTTGTGATACGAATCATTTTCAATCCAATTATCTTAATTTGCCAATAGTATTTCAATTTTTTTAAAAATAATATCACTGAGTGGCACTGGCATTTTCATGCATGTATTATGGGCAACAAATGAAAAGTGATCATATTTTCAAGTCTACCCCTGAATTAATTATATCATTCAATTTTTGTAATATGAATCAGTTTTTCTTTTAAATCAAAGATCATAATTTATGTTCTCATAATATTTTCTATTGTTTTAAAAAGATAAATATTCTAATGAGTGGCTACTGGCCCATTTTCACTCATGTACATTGTATTATGTCATAAAGCTCATGATCTAATATCCATAAAAGTCATTGTATTATTGTCATGAAAGCCATGATCTAATATCCATTAAAAAGCAATTATGATTCCCATATCACATCAGAATCAAAGGTGGATTTTTTATAGCAAGTCCTCAATGAGATCACAAGCTTATCGATATTTCTTTCAGTGCCCAATATCAAGTTTTAAATTTGGATTAGCTGTGATAAGTTTCCTTTGCTTTCCACAACAAATCAACACAAAAATCATCACTGACCAGCCTTAAGTTCAAGATATCAACCTGATATTTAAACCACGCAATCACATGATTGAAAGCCAATTACTCAGGTGCTTATTAGAACAACTGATTACAGCCCTGTCCCTGGAGTTTACAAATGACAGAATGGGGACAGCAGATACAGTTGTTTTTGTTGCAATATGGAATGATATTACTTAATGTTGGACTTCAGGCAAGGTTTAACTAAATGTTGTTGACTTCAAGCTTAATTCAATAAATTTGTGCATTCCTCAACTGTGTACCTGACAATACTTAGATTGACCCCCAAACAACAGCTGTACCTATTCTTAGTAATCTACCACATGCACTATTACAGTGGGATGTTAGCAAATGATGTCATCTAATGTGTAACTGAAGTGTCTAAATTTTAAATAGAGTAAAATGTTCAGAACTTTTGAAACGAGAACATAAGTTAAAAATTTGGTCTTGTGTAGAGAGTACAGTTTTAATGCATGACAATGGGTTTTTAACTTTTTTCAAAGCTGCAATGGATGTTGTTTGCCGGTTCCTGTGTTAATCAGAAACACATTGACATTCATTGAATATAAGCGGGGGTTAGAGCCAGAGGTGGTCTTGGATTAATTATGTGGTATTTTCGTAAGTACACAGGGCAATTATAAGAAAAAATAATCAAACATATTCTCCTCACGTGTATTTTCGGAAGGTCCCGGGCTCATCGTCCAAATTTGTTGAATTACGACCCCGACTCTCAAATATGCACGTACATTGTTAGAAAAAAAAAACCTTTCCAGTTTGGACCTAAAACTATGAAAAGCACAATGTTTGCACAAGGCGAAATCCAGGCGTTGAAATTTTTGCTTGAGAGTTTTATATGCCTGGGTTTGGAGATAACGATGCTTGAAAAGAGTCGCCCTAAAAATATTCTAAAAATCAATGTAAATGAAATTTTTACTTCCGAATACTCAAATGGAAAAAAAAACCATTATATCAAGATTATATGAAACTGATTTTTTCGAGAACAAATGCAAGGGAAGCCTGCAAAGTATACGGTAAGGACATGCACTATCCATAAAAAAAATAGCGTTCAAGTTCACTCGAACTTCAAATTTGCACCGATTGGAATATTTATATTGCAATCTCGATACTGATACAAAATTTAAGTTTTCTTTTGCTTTCATTTTATTCAAATACAATAGTGATTGTTTTATGTTTAAAACGGCCTTCCTCAATCGCATGCGCGAAAATCAGGTCAATAAGTTGTAATTACAGTGTTCTGGTTATATCGAAATATGTTGAAAAGTTACAAATTCGATCCAAAATCAAAACTGAAAAAATAAAATGAAGTTTTCGTATGACCATGAAAATCAGGATATTAAACGATATCATCGACCTCATTTAAAGGTTTGCAGACGAATGGAACAGAACCGCCGCCTTGGAATTTCTAGAAGAAAAGTTTGATCCTTTTCAATTTTATTTTTGAGCCATGCCGTAAAGCTGAGTGAGTCCAAAAGTGTTAACGAATCCAGTCCAGGCCCCAAGATCCATAAACTGAAGATAGAGCTAAGTCTAAATTTAAACCATCCAGCTAACTATTGAATATAATTTTCAATGAAACAAAATAAAATTTTCAGTTTTTGTTTGCATTTGATTTCTTTTTAAAAACCTGCAGTGTTTTTTCCTAACACATTGTTCTCTAACTCTTAAGATAATATAGTAATCAAATTTAGATCTTAAGTCTATTCTCAGTTTATGGTCTTGGGGCCTGTAAGGGGGGGCTTCGTTTGGTCTCGGAAAGATGTTCCAATGATACTGAGCATACTTGTTATTATATTACTACTAATGGGTAAGTAGGGATCATTCAGCCGGAGATACAGACTTGATGGTTTTAAGACGGAGGACACTGCGTAGTTTTCAAGTCTCATTGTATCCTATTTATTTATTTATTGTTGTTGTTGTCTTTGTTGTTGTTGTTAAATCCATGAAAACAGGACTTAGTATGAAATGCTAAACTATAATTTTATGACTTGTATGAAAACATTAATTGACACAACCTAATTGTTTATGTGAAAACAAGAGATGCTATCCACTTTTTTCTTTATTGTAAAAAGGTAATTCTAATGCAAAGCATGTTTTGTTTGACAAATATTTTGCTTTAAGAACAAGTTATCCTCTTATAGTACATCAACTTTACTTTGGGGACTGAAAACCTAACGTCTATGTTGTTAATTGCAAAAATTTTTTCTGCAGTTCAAAACTATATATGTATGTTCCCGAAATAGATTTAATTGTGATTCTATCATAACTTTTATGATTTATGTGCGACTATAATATATTTTATATTATAATTATTAATAATATATTGTATAGTTGAATATAATTGTTTTCAAGTTTTATATTCAAGGTGAGAACCTCGTAAGTGTGGACCTTGTGTTCTGAACCTTTTGGTATATGTTATATGATACAATAAAATATGTTCAAATGAATGCTAAACTCCTGATCATGTAGAAAAATGAAATGTTTCAGAAAAAGAAAAAAACAACTTAGTGTGTAAGTCTTCCATGCGAAATGCTATTGTGGTCGCCTGCCTACTTCTTTTCTTTTGAAAAAATTACATCATCATTGTTAAAGTATAATCATCATGGTGGAAAAGTATTGTAATTATAATATTTGTTGTCAGAATTTTGTTCTGTTTAAGGTTTACAAAAGATGACAATGCATCTCTAGACATGAGAATTAGAATGAAAGATGAGATATTTATTTATGAGGATGCCATTTTGTGGAAGATCCTATCTGAAATAAAGACATTATTTAATTTGAAGGTTTCTTTGGCCCTCAGTTCATTACCTGTTGTGACAATTTGTCTATATGTCAAAAAATTCTAAGTTTGCGTCATCAGGAAGTGGACATGCGGCCAGTTTCGAAACTGCGTTACACGATACAGTCTCTCATGACTGATATATTAGGAAGCTGTCCGCTTTGTGGTTCCAGAGAAAATAGTTGTGACAGAGATTATTTTGGTGATCAAATTTGTCTATGTTAAAATAGTTGCGTCAAACAGGATAGTTTGAATGCGACAGATTGGAAACTGGTGTTACACGGATACCAGTTCTCCATACTGATGCTCTGTGCCAAATATGCAGAGCTGGCATATGTGGTTCGCAGAGAAATGTTGACAGAAGATTTTGTCAATGTTAAAAATTTCTACAGTTTCGTCAAACAGGAAGGAAGTTGACAGTGCGTGCAGACTGAAACTGCGTTTACACGAATACAGATCTCCATTACTGATGCTCGTTGCCAGAATATCAGGAAATCTGTGCCTGTGTGTTCTTGAGAAAATGTGACAGCAATTTTTGTGAACGACGCCACCTGCAAGACGATGATGTCGCCTCTACTACGCAACAGGCGACAGCAGAAAGATATAACCCTGCCCAAAAATTTTGAAAAAGTTTCATTTTTGAAGAAATAAAAAATTTCAGGGCCTTTTCAGAGTGCCTCCCGTCTCCTTGACCTCTGTGTTTCTAAAAGCCCAAACCCACCCCCTCCCATCAGTAACTCCGTAAAACCTGGACACTGCCCTTGTCAGAAATGAATATTGCAATTAGCATTGCAAGTGTTGGTGATTCCGTCGCTTTAAGAAATTACTGCATATATAGCCGTATAATGGACGTCTATAACATATCTCCGAGAAATTCAGTTAAAGTTAATTCCTCCTGATCGAAATGTGGGCTCCTTGAATAATACATGTTTGTTACAGTGAAACAGGAAGTGGAAATTTTTAAATGAATAATACATTTAATCTGAACGAAAAGATACATTTCGTTAATAAAAATGACAGAAAGTGACAGAAAAACGTTGTTTTTCCACATTTTACCTGGAAGTGTTTGAAAAGGACTCGAATAAAGATGCATGTTTGTTATGTTATTTCGGATCCACTTAAAGATTTTACTATCCTCAAATTATATCTGATATTCGGGACTGCTGTATGAATCTCACGATAAGATAGAGTGTGAGAAACAATGTTTTGTCATTTTAATAGTATTTTTGCTAGAGGTTGCTAAATAACTTGCAGACTTTTGGAGATGGAAGCACAAGCTGGTGAACTTATGGACAGGTATCTTCGCTTACCCCGCATTTCACAGACTGACTTCGCTTTCCCCACCAGTCCAGAAAATAACCCGTCCGTCTGTCGTGATACGCGGGAAAAAACCACTTCTCCTGCGAAACACCGCATGCTCTCACCAGCCAAAAGAGCTCTCTTTCGAAAAACATTAAGAATCCGCTCCTGTGACAGGTGAATCTGAATGAATTTTTAGAAATAGTTTACCAAGTCGAACACCTCTAATCACGTGATTATCCGTGAGTTCAAACGTTATAAAGAGAATCTCACATGAAACATCGGATTATTCTACTAGATACGTTCACTAGCTCAAACCAGAGTGTCCAGGATATACCGAACGAACGCGTGTTATGAACGTGTACTGTTGAAGTCTTCAATGATAGACCAAAACAATTCTATAAATCAACAGCCTTCTATCATTCAAAGGGTTAATAATATTAACAATAATGAATGAAGCAAAACAAATGGTACAGGTAGAATATATAATAGCACATCAAATTCTATATTGCAACCTCTTGCTGCAGATGCGAAATTAACACCATGAAGCACTTCCATTGGAGATAAATCCTGATAAGACTCGTTACCCGAGAACGCACCGCGCCATGTAGCACCATTATTTTAATCGGATACTTGGACATATATCTCCAAGATTTAAACACGAGCGCCTCTGCTCCATTGGGAAGATTGGGATGACTGGGCTGATAATTGATCTGTCAATACAAACTAAATGTTGCGCTCTGTTGACTGATTCTCACCAAGATAACGTGATACAAAAACAAATTCAAAAACAAAACTTCTGACAGTCAACATTGTTTTGTGATATATTTCCGTACATTTTTTGCAGTTTAACTAAATTCGCGTCTATAACACAAGAATGCGTAAGAATCCACACCTCCGAGCCCCACCCGCTACGTATATTTAAGAAACCGCCCTCTACTTACAGTCTTAAGTTACTAAGCAACAAATAGTTTGGTGTCATTTTTGTCCTTCGTGTGGCTGTGCTTTTATATAAAGTGATTATAAACAAAGATTTGTGATGGATCTAAGAACAATTTTATGAAAAGACTGTATCGGGGATGTTATAGTTCAAAATAAGCCTGTACCATTTTAATACTTGTTATTTTAAGTGATTACCTAGCGCGATTCTCAATTGGTTAAAACACTTTCCAAGAATTGAAGGAGATTTTGTCGATCGACGTACCGTGGAAAGCAACATTGTATCTAGTCTAATGGAACATTAATTTTGTTGTTGTAAATATAAAATTAAATGATAAGAAATAAATCTTATATTTTTTGGGAGATTGCAAAATATTCACCGGATATTTTATGACGGCGGTGTGACGCGGTCAGCAGAGGATGCTTACTCCTCCATGGCATCCTGATCCTGCCTTCGCTTTTGTCGGAAGGTCGTGTTGCCCTAAACATTCGATTTTTGTATGTGTTTTTTGGGACTAATGATTACGTTTAATATTAGCAATTGTTACTTAGCCATTTGTGAACGCGTAAAAACGTTTTCATCAATGCGCTCCATTGATGCAGTTTTTACGTCCAAAATTCGGCGTATACCTCCATCACCGAAACATTTCTTATATGAACTCCAGTTCTTCGAGCTAGACTTTGTTTTGTCTAAATAACCTTGAACCAAGCTTGTTTCATTCACTTGATGCACGACAGCTCAATGTGTTATACAGCGGCTTCCTTATTAGTGTGAATCTCCCCCAGGATTTTACGGATCCATATATGTAGTTATTGTGTTAAGACGAGGTGACCTCGGTGTGTAATTCGTTTTACTCCCGATCCTCTACCGGAATTGGGTTGTAAATAATATTCTGTTTTTTGTTTTTGTTGGCTTTGGAAAATGTTTCAAAGTAATCGGAATGCTGAAATACGCAGCAACGAATGGAAATTTTCTCCACCCTTTGCAAATGATTCATTTTACATGTCTTTGTGTGTG
>CAJDSM010030963.1:6633-19541 GCA_903981925.1 Ostrea lurida
AGAATTCTTGATAAATCAATGCAGGGTAACTTGCACAACACCATACACATATATTTAAATAACCCTGGAATGATTCCATTCATACCCTCGGTATTTGGCAAAGGAACAGTCGCCACGATTGTCAAACGTTACAGCTTTGATGGTGGCACTGCGATTGGAAGTGAAACCTTGCCCTCCCGGATCTGAATCAAGCGCCCTAACCACCAAGTCACCTGGACAGTTCCATAGACCCAGATGTGAATCTAGCACCCTAACCAAGTCACCGGGATAGTTTCGTATCTCGGTAAAAGATGTTGCCGGTGATATATTACTGTATTGAGTCAAATCACGAATTGTCATATTTTCAGGGTATGACTGGGAAGATATTCTTTGGTCTAGATGGTCATCGTGCATCAGCGGCAGATGGGGATGCTACAGACGAAAAACAAAGATATGTCCTTCTTGTCCCATGGGATATGGACTGACAGCTAATAAATCTTGTTCTTGCGCATGTAAGTCAAGGGTTTTCTTTAAAATTACACGCATGCTAGTAATTTTTTTTCAAAGACCTTGCTACGTGCCTGATATAATTATCTGTAAGATGTGCTTGTTTCCTGAAAAGTTGCCCAAATTAACGCAGAAATCGAGATCTCGTGAGCATAGTAGACAATAATAGGAGACGAAAAGTTGGTACCAACAATCCGTTTTACCACCTTATATACGTATCAACAAACAGGTTTTGTATTTTCATCAAGTTTGAATATATAAAGAGAAGTGTGAAAGTCTTGCATCCCCATCCATATATCAGCTTATTCTATTCAAAAGTGTTATTCTTAGTAGAAAAAATTGGCATATACTTTCACTTTGAACAATAACTAATGGTACTTTTGTAATTGGATATGAAATCCTAGCGAGTGTAATGATGTAAATATACTAGGAATTTCATTATTACTCTTCACAGATGCTGCCAACACTTTCTTTTCATCAAACAGTGAAATGTCGACGAGGGCATCATGGCGTTTGTCCAATAGTCACAAGGCACAGAAACAAACTCCAAAACTAAATAACCCGGACACCCAATTCCATCATTTAGATGGAAAGACCTTGATTATTGCAACAAGCATTGGCTCTGTCTGCCTCGTCATATCTGTTCTAATTGTAACAGTGTCTGTCATTAGGTAAGTCGAGTGCGCAAGACATTTGAGGAGTTCTAATTGATCCTACATCACGATATACATCAGATGGTATTGTTTATTTTCCAAACAGACAAAATATAATACGCTCAGCTTTTATTGTGTATTGACGATAAACTTAGGTCTAATGATGCAAAATTAAACACTAAATACAGTGTACATGTATCATACACACTAATCCATATGAATGAAATATTCTCAAGTGGGACGTAAAACAATAAATAATCAATTAATCATGCGTGCTGCACACAGAACTCATTTCAATGAAATTCTAATAAAGAACAGTGAGAAAATCTCATGATTTAATTATATAACATTCTTCTAAAATGCAATAGAATAGAATACTAAATCTAGATTAAAATTGATTTGAAACAAAATGTGGTTTTGTTTATGCTTATTCCCTGGTGTTTTGTGTATATTCAAATATGCATAATCTTTTAATTTTATACACTGTAAGTAAATAGATATGTATTCTTTCTAGATACTTAGAGAGGAAGAAGCTTCGAAGTACGCCATATAGAATGAAGAAACACAGATTTGAGAGAGATATGAAAAGCATTGTGTTATTTCCCGAATCCAGCAACCCTGTTGGATAATTACCTAAGAATGCACAAATCCTCGTGAATAATACGGAATATTTTTGTTTAGCAGTTTGGTATCAAAGAGGCATGGACACGTTTTGAGCCAAGTTTCATATTTACATTTTTTATGTTTAAAATGCTTGACAAAGTTATTTCTAGTGGTCAGCAAACAATTTTGAATGCCAGTTGTTGAGTTACAAATAAGATACAGCGCTCACAATTCTTAAGCATTGAATTCTTATTTTTGGATGTCGTGGTGGTATAACAGCACCTGGCCATGCCAACAAATTGAATACCGCGGCGTTAGCTTATATTTACATTCCTCAATTTATATTTTATAAATGTTCGATTTTAATTATTTTATTCAACATTTTTGGGCCTTTCAAACTGGTGTGCGTAATAAATGGAAGAGCCGAAAATCAGCCGTTGTACTACTACATAAAATATAGTGCATTTGGATATTACTTATTTTCAAATTATGCATTGAAATCAGGCTGGAGGTTTTCATCCATCTTTATTAACTTCATTATTTTCTATTTATTACAATAAACAGATTACAAGTACAGATGTATATGTAGTTCCAGTTGTGTATTCATACGCCGTGATTCGGTTTAGAGTGTGTTATAGAAATTTGAATGCTCTTCATTTCCAGTGCATTTCAATGACGCACGGAGATACAGCTGCAATGTAAATATTTTGTTTTGCAACGAGCCTTGCTTTCCGTTTACAGAAAGATTGCTTAACAGAAAATACCATGTTAAAAACAAAATGAGATGTGAGAAACACTAGAAACTGTTTAATTGTGTTCAGAATATACTTGTGATTTGAAAAAAATCTGATTCAAAAGGAACGTTTACTAGCATATTCAATATATATATAAACAAAACCATGGCACGAGCCTTGTTACCGTAAGTGCTGTATCTCACTTGTAAGTCAACAAAATTAATGACGTTCAAATTTTTGCTTACCATTAGAAACAATAAGTGAGCATTGTAAACATTTAGAAATGGAAATCTAAAATTTGAACATTTTTAGCTCACAGCATGTCTATCCCACTTTAATACAGAAGAGCAAGACTGTTCAAATTGCTTAGGTTGTACATTGGAATGCTGATCGGCGTTTATATATATACTATGCGTGTCCAAACAATTTTTGTTTCTGATGTTCGAATCAATACATTTTTTATCCGCTTGTGTAATGTATTGTATGTCCAATGCGCATGTTTGAAGACTATGAAATAACAAATACAGTCATATATGTGCAGTGATCATGTATCGCCTACTTCAGTATCATTAGAACAATTACAATATATATTCAATTACATTGATAATAAAACAAACTTGAACATTGATGGCCCAAAATCTTCATATACACTAAACTAAACGCCTGTGTCTACTCGGGCGGAAATAGGTGGATAGTTTCGAAGTATTTTTACTAAATCCATATTTGAAGTGATATTCTCAGTGGCATGACAATATAATACTGCATGCTGGAATGGGTCATTGTATGGTTTCTCACAGAGGGTGGCTCAGTGGTAAGCTCTCCCGTCTCGTGATCGGGGGGTCGTGCGATCGAGCCCCGTGCTCGGCACTCGGCCGCGTCAAACATAGATAGTGATTGCTCCTTCGGCAAAGAGCTCGGCATTTAGAAGTGAGAGTTCTTTTTGCGTGCCACACATGCTGCGATTTCGGATATGACCTTAAAAACGGAGGTCCCGTGTCGCAGCATGTGTGGCACGCAAAAGAACCCTCACTGCTAAAAGCCATGAGTGCTAAGCATAGGTCTAAGTTTGCAGCCCTTCACCGGCAATGGTGACGTCTCAATATGAGTGAAATATTCTCAACAGGACGAAAAACAACAAATGATCAATCAGATTTGTTGAGATGGTACCTACTATTGAGTCAAATGCTGTCTGATGTATTTCATAGCCATTGTTAAGCATTTTTCCACACACTGATATGACTACGGAATGTTCCGTTTACCTAATCAAGACTATGGGCTCACGACAGGTGTGACCGGTCTACAGGGGATGCTTACTCCTCCTAGGCACCTGATCCCACCTCTGGTATATCCAGGGATCCGTGTTTGCCCAACTCTTGTTTTTGTATTCTGTTTGGGACTTACGAGATTGATCACTGTTCGTTATCTTTGCCTTTACATGGTAGAGGTGTTACATTCCATAATTTTGCGACATATATTATAAGTCTGATTTCCTCGATAGAAAAGTTGAATTTATATACTTTTGCTGGGGTTATGCTTTGATGTAAATTAAGTCTCTATCTGTTTCAGTTCTATTTATATATCCATGATGCACTTTGATAATTGTGAATTGAGTGTCGTACGATATTTTTCTATGCATCTTTTGCAGGGAATCTTGCTTTATTTAAGAATGTTTGTAGATATTCAAATAAATCATGTTTTAGCAAAATTTTCCAAATGTCCCGTACAAATCCGGATACTTGTTTTCCTTCACTGGTCATATATTCTGTACAAGAAAATCCGTTTAGATAAATTATCCACTCCCAGGTTGTATAACTTTCCAAAGATTTGTCAATATTTGCTTCGATAGGGTAAAGCCCAAGCATGTTCTCGAATGTATGGTAACTTTAAAATTCTGAGAGTCCTTTACCACGAAATATTGAAATCGGTTTAATTGCTGTAGTTCTGATGTCTTTAAATTTGTTCCAGATTTCACATCTGCACAATAGGGAAGGAAGTAGAACTTTTCTATAGAGGATGATAAGAGTGAAGGGGTATCTATTCTTTGAAAGGTCATTACATGTACGAATGGCATAGTACGATTCCTGCCTTTCTTACAGCTTGTCATAGTTATACCCCTCGCAAAACAAGTATTGGGGGGGGGGTATATAGGAATCACTCTGTCTGTCTGTCCGTCTGTCTGTGCAGATTCGTGTCGGCCATAACTTCTTTGTTCTTTGAGGTAGGCCATACCATATTTGGCACATGGTGTATCACTATGAGACGAGGTGTCGCGTATATTCCAATCGTAACTACTGGGCTATCCCGTAACCGAAAATGAACCTCGTATGTAGATTGACCGCCATCAAAAGTTTGTTACGCAAACGGTACTATGACGTCACAGTCAAACTTACGTTACGATTTGAAAACAATGCTTTTCAAGATAGCTAAGATATTCTAATATACAAATTTATACTTGCCTATGTTTATGCATTTGAGTGAAAAAGACTTTAAATGGTATAAAAACTAAATAATCATACCTTCTAAATAAATACATTTTACAGGGCTTCGGTTCTAGCCTTTAACGTCATCCGCATGCGCGCTTCCGGAATAATGCCACGATTTGATGCAATTCTTGCGCCGATCCACAACCGAGTCTACTTTCCGGTTACGGAAATTGACGAGCGTGATCCGATTGGCGTATATTCATTACCTCTGTATGACCTTGACCTTTGACTTAAAGGTCAAAATTGTAAGTTTTTAACATGAATTAGGCTCCGGGCCATAACTTCTTTGATCTTTGCCATAGGCATTCTATATTTGGCACATGGATGGATCACCATAAGGACGATGTGCCATGTTCTGTTTGTCTGTCTGTCTGTCCGTCTGTGAGTGCAGATTTTGTGTCCAGGCAATAACTTCTTTGTTCTTAGACCGTAGACATACCATAACTAGCTATGGGTGTATCATACAAAAAGGCGAAGTTACATTGTGTCAAACGAATCATAAATCCAAAAAACATATACAAAAATCGAGTGTAGGCAACACGACCTCCGACAAAAGCGAAGGTAGGATCAGGTGCCATGGAGAGAGTAGCATCCTCTGGCTGACCGGTCAACCCCGCCGGTGAGCCCTTAAGTCGAAATTTAAGTAACGGGATTTATACCGTAGTCAAATCTAGTAGGAAAATAGACAGTCTAACAAAGGTATGAAAACAATCAGTCAACATATGACTTAGTGATAATTTGTAATCGCAAAACAAGGTCATCTTATAGCGACCGTAGGAATTTGCGAATGATAGACTTTAACGAGATTCGTTAAACCCTGCGCAACATCAACTTTTTTGTTAGAGTTGGCCTCGCTTTAAAAAAGTCCGCATACGCATACAATGCCTCTTGCGTATCGAATCAAACTTGGGAGATAATATCAACCACCAATAAGCCAGCGTGATAGTGGTATATTACTACATAGAAAAGGAAAGTTGACGATTGCAAAAGTCAAAGTCATCTACGCTTATCAATAATGTAGTTGTCAGTCTGCCATTAGAGAGGATGTGGGCGCATACATTCAATGACCTATATTTGTCCTTTGACCTCAAGGTCAAAGGTAAATTTCTACCTTTGGGATTCAATATTTGGCATGTGGATGTTCTCACCATGAGAGGATGTATCACCATGGGAGTATGTGTCACGTACATTCATTACCTCTTTATAACCTTGACCTTGATCTCAAGGTAAAACTTGTAGGGTTTTTAAGATGGAATTCTGTCCAGGCCATATCTTCTTTGTTCAAGCTGTAGTGACTCAAGTGATCATAAAAAATATGTGGGTGGCGGGGGGTATCCTTTGTGAGTTTTACTCACAGTATTTCTAGTTCTCTCTGTTGAATTAAACCTCGTCGTCGTCGTCCTCCTTCCGTTTTGAGAGGCAATGGCTGCACCAGGTTAAGTCATGATTTCCTGCCTTTCTTTCAGCTTGTCATAGTTCTCTCTGTTGAATTATTAAATCTAGTTTGCTGAATAATTCCCAAATGTCTGTAACTATAATTGACTGGTATACTATAATTGCCTAACACCCACGACCGTTGTACTGTGGCGTTTCTTTTATCAAATGTAACGATACTAGATATCTGAACATTGAAAGAGAAGCGAAATAAACATGAGTAATTATATGCGTTGTCTAACAATTGTTGTAATCCTAAAGCATTTGAACTTAAACAGGCAATATCATCAGCTAATGTTGGGTATGTTGGTTTTGCTTTAAAACACCAAAATAGTGTTCAGTGCATTCCAGTATATTGAACAAGTCATTGATAAACACACAATAAAGAAAGCCCTTGTCTCACAACTTGTTGGATTGGGAACCATTTGGATATTTGGTTGTTAACAATAATTGCATTTTCATCATCAATATGACAATCGTCTATAAGTGACAACATTTCCCTTTAACGTCCAAATCATACTAGTTTGACTAGAAGACCATTCCTCCGAACGGTGTCATAAACTTTTTTGCAGTCCAAAAATACCACAAATACATGACTATCATGGTCGTTATAGTTTAGAATAGTTTCCTGCACGTTAAACACCGCTGTGATACAGCTGAGATCTCTTTGGAATCCTTGTTGTTGAGGATAAGGGAACTTTGTGGTATCTATGCTCAATGAAATACGGTTATGAATATTTTTTTCAAATACCTTGAGCAGGCAAGATAAAAGTGATACCGGTCGATAACTGTCCGGAGAATGTTTCGGTTTGTTATCATCTTTGTAAATTGGAACGATGATGCCCTTTTTTCAATCACTTGGTATCTTTCCAATTTTGAGTATGCTTTTAAAGAGAATACATAAGTACTGTACGACACTCTAAATGTTCAGCTTGCACTTTGTCCGTACCTGTGGCTTTGCGCAGCTTTAAAGATGCGATAGCTCGTGAAATATTTGACAAAGTAATTTCGTCAATTTGGTGAGAATCGTTTTTAGTAATTTTTAGCTCACCTGAACCCAAGGCTCAACTGAGCTTTTCTGGTCATAATTTGTCTGTTGGCGTCGTCGTAAACTTGTCACATTTTCATCTTCACCAGAACCACTGGGCCAAATTCAACCAAACTTGATACAAATCATCCTTAGGTGAAGGGGATTCAGGTTTGTTCAAATGAAGGAATGGACCCCCTTCAAAGGGAAGATAATCACGAAATTGCAAAAATAAGGTGGTGTCATTTAAAAATCTTCTCAAGAACCACTGGGCCATATATGAAAGCTTCCTGATATAGTGGAGATTCAAGTTTGCCCTCATGAATCGCATCAGCTGAGAAACTGATACACCATATGCAGTTGAAGACAATAAACCCTCACGTGGTATATCTATGGGTCTCTCTCTCTCTCTCGTTCAAATCTATAAAAACAACTTTAGCCATTCTTGTATACTGCATATACTTTATCAGTAAATCAATACTTCTTCTGCGTTCCGAGTCACATTGGTATCTTCCATTACACTAAAGCAGCGAATACGTCCTTGTAATTTTAACTTTCTATTTCAGAGTCTCTTACACTGATCCACAAACTTTGTTGAAAGCTAGATATATACCCCAATTTTCGCTGAAATGACTAACTTCATTGCAGGCCGTCATAGAGTGCAACACTCTTGGTTTGATCAACGCAGTTTTAAACAACGTATCACCAAAATATCGTTGACCTACTGCCATATCCGCGTAAACCAGCATACAGTCCAATCCAAATCACCACCAACTAATATTCATTATGAGACATAAAAACCCCACATAAATGAACATAAAAAATGTAGAACATTTATTGATAAAAACTATTGAAATTACAGTACATACATTAAATAATTTTACACTAACATTATTAGAGTTCACCAAATTCTGATTCCATTTGCACTACGCCTTTACTGGTATCGTAGAGGATAGACAAAAATCGGTGTATTGTATATAGATGCATGGAAATGTACATGTCACATAGAACTTGGAAGGGAACGAATGTACCGTAGTTATAAAACTGGATACAAAATACATTTCATATATATTTCATTTTCAAGAGATACTTCGTACGTAGGAATTGGCTATGTTCTCGGTTTCTGTCGCGGCGAATTAACTTTGTATACCATGGTACTGGATCTTTTTTCGTTTCTTCAAGACCTACAAGGTGGAGAGACATTTTAAATATAGTTTTCGTCTACATTTACAGATCAAACTGCATTTGCGCTCTTCGTTTTTCGTATATGTTATTTTCTATAACCTATATTGCAATGATATATAAAAAGGAAACTACCATGAATGAGACTTTGACTAGCTTCCATCTATCAACAATCGTATATTATACAACACCGCGCAGGGTGTGCGGAATTGTGCATTTTTATCTACATAAATCGTACATAATATGAAATTTGCATATGCAATTCGAAGCAAGCATAACGCCAAACCCTTGTAATCTTGGTTGGTTGGTTGTATGATCAATCTCGTAAGTCTCAAATAGAATACAAAAACAAGAGTTGGGCAAACACGGACCCTGGACATACCAGAGGTGGGATCAGGTGCCTATTGTTTTGAATATCATGTATTCCGAATACAATGACATTCAAAAGCCCATTGTTGTCAATCTCTTACAGTTTACCGTATGTATATATCAATAAGTAATAAATACAAATAGGTGAAGGTAACATCGTGTTAAACGTAATCATAATCCAAAAACATATACAAAATCATTGAAAATCTAAAGAAACTACAATAAAACAATTTCAATATAATATAAATCATATACGGTACCAATTTTTATGCACCAGATGCGCATTTCGACAAATTATGTCTCTTCAGTGATGCTCAAAACTGTATGAAGATACATTTTATGAAAGAAATAATATGGTAGCTTAAGCGCAGAGTTCATGGCAGTTGAGCTGAGGCCACAATCATTAATCAGATATCCAGAGACCTATCAAATACGAAAAACCCTTAAAGGCCACACCAATTCGTAATCTAGTTCTACAGACTCGCTCACTTCTATTTTAAAAAAATCCAAATAGTAATATTATCAAAAAATAATGTTCGCTCGCATGTCCATAATATCCAAGTAAAATGTTTTCGACATTTTACAACCGGAGCACAAAAGATATGATGCACTTGGCAGACGAATGACAGAAAAACAGGCTCTGGTGAAAGTTCTTGACAGTGTAATCTGGTGTTTCTATAGAGTTGTCTTATCTTTCTTTGTATGATACTTCAAAACACTAATTGAAAAATATTACGTTCACGTGGTAAACAAATGATTTCCAATGAATTTAGATCTTTATTTATAAGCGCTCGCTATTTGACATTACGCTTAATTCAATTAAAAATATTTATATTTTCTTGTATTCGCTCGCCTAATGAATTTTATCTCCAAAATGAAAAATAATATTTGTAAAATAACTTCGTCCTCTCGCCTCACTTTTGTGGTTTGAAAATCCGAAGAACTATTTTACAAATTGGTGTGGCCAAAAGATTATTTATAAATGTTCTTACCAAGTGTATTGTCACGGTGATTAATGCCACAAACAACATGCCACCCAGAACACTAAACATCAGAACTGCGCATGCCCATCCTCGTGATTCATTACCCTGCTGCTTCTCGCTTTTCAGAGAAAGATGCCTTCCTTCTTCTTTAGATCTCTTCATTCTAGATAGTCCTAGAAAGGAATGTTTGGTAATAGTAAAGGTACAGTATGTGTAGATGGGTAATAGTTTTTGCTAACAGCAGTTAACGGATCATTAATCCTTTGGCATGGACATGAACATTGCGCATTTGAAACTGTCCAAAGTGAGCTCAGACTATTATGATGCATGTATATAAATGAGGTACACGTATATTTTTTGTATATTCATACTTAAAGCAGCAACGTGTTTAAATACCTTGAACTTAATTCGCGACTGATTATAAGGTTGTTAAGGAAATAACATCGGTGACCCGCGGGTGCTTCTTATCGATTCTCTCCCTCACCACCCGTATTATTTTCACTATATTCGCGATTATATCAACTATTGTGAAATTAAAAGCATCGCGATGTGCTGTTCACTGTATTTGGGTATATGATTCTAGCTTAGAATATTTACTATCCGCGAAATTTAAACCATCGCGAAATGCTAAAAGATAAAAATCGTGAACTTTTAGCCCCGCGAAATTAAAGCCCTTTACAGTACTCGGATTTGCACTCACATATCTAAACAAAATTTAAATCCAAATACGAAAAGTATACGACAATCGTAAATACTGGCTCATTTTGAAATCGGGTCTATTATCAAAACGATTTAAATTGAAGGTTTCTAGCTATAGAGTATGCCAATAGGCAATAAAACACTGGGATAATTAACTATGAAATACAACTGACATAGAAAGAAAAAGTGAAATTTTATCAAAATTATCTAAAACGATATCCTACACTGCAAATTACCAGTGAATTAAGTGAAAGAATCATATCGGAAGGATGGAAACTTGCTTTCCCTTAAAGTGTACGGAATGCATTTAGCATAACAACTGCGAGGTGGGAAAAAATTATGCCATGGGATTCATTGCAATTACAGAATATCCATATAAATTGGTGATTGAATATGCAGCAGAAAGACGCTGAATAGATATGAAAGTCACTGTTCGAAAATGGCTGAATTGTGAGGATGTTAGCGAAATCTCTATAATCACTTTACTTATTAAAATGTGTCTGTATTCACGTTCAAGATATATATCTTGATGTGAAGTGATTCGAATAGGAAATTACCTGTAGACAGAATTGTTGATAAATTGCATGTGGTGGACGTGTACAAGCATTGCTTGGCATTATCATCCCAGACGAGGACGCCTGGACATGTCATATTGAACAGTCTGTTATGTGAGCATTTGATGAATCCGCGACAAGTCCAGCAAGATTGATAGTCTCCATTCACCATGTTCATGCAATCCTTAACGCAGTTGCCTAAAATTCAAAAAGACCAAAGTTATGACCAAGTAACTGATCGATTGATTGATTATTTATTGTTTTACGTCCCACCGAGAATATTTCACTCATATGGAGACGTCTATACAGTATACTATGTTTCCTTTTTCCTAAAATCAACATTATTATATGATTATTTGTGGATTTAGTAAACGATACCTTCCGGTGTGGCATTTAAATGGAAACGGATTCATTAGTTGCTTACATTACGTCCATATGAACATTTTTCACTCGTATTGAGACGTCACCAACTGTAGGTGAAATGCTATAAAGTAGCGCTCAGGGCCGTAGCAGTGAAAATACTATATTTCTGACCACTGCGATGTAATATAGCCGACAGAGACTAAAATCAAACAAAACTAAACTTCAAACAAAAATACCACGAAGTATCATTCCAGATTTCAAACACGAAGAAAATACGTGCCGTTATTTGGGCAATCTGGCTTGATGCATGATTTGGTCTCTTCATCTCTGAAAGTACAATTGTATCTATTCGCCTCACTGTTTGTCAAGCCACAATTTCTAAATCTTGTTTGGTCCCCCTTTCCACAAGTCACCGAGCACTGTCCCCAGGCAGACCACTGAGTCACCACTTTCCCGCCTACAACAAAATATCACTATATTATATGCTCGCATGAAAAACTTGAGTTACCAAAAATAAAATGTGTGTCTAATCAACTCATTAGCCATGCCAACGTTAAGAAATCACATTTGTTTTAAGAATCTTCTTTCCCAGTTTGCATTTAGTATTTCTGAACAATATAAATACAATGTATCGACTGCTGTTGATGTGCAGAGTTGACACCTGCTTATCTAAATCTTGACAATGACGATTGCCTTATGATGTAAGCTTTTGTAAACAATTAACATTTAGTTGAATGGACAAGCTTTAAAAAATAATGATTGTCAATTTTCGTTTTAAATATCGTCTTTACACAAACGTTATTAATTCATTTAACCTGGACATCCAATGCAGTTCGCTTTTTCAGATCCTTCCCCTACACAAGGTCGACCTCCATTTCTGGTTTGGGGTTTGTACACGTTCTCGTTCGACTTTCTTCTCCGTGACCACATTTTATTAGAACAGCCACCCCATGAAGACCACTGGGACCAACCGCATCGACTTTGTTAAAGTAAAAAAAAATACGAATGTTCTTATTGTATATGAAATTCATAAATCTAGAGATTTAATACGGTATTGAAAATAGCATGATAGATAATCATTCATAAAGTTTAGGTACTTCATAAACTCAATTTCGCACTTTTAAGTGCATAAATTAGTACTTTTCATGCGCAAAACTCGTGAAGGATTGAAATTTCAAATCTACTTTTCTGTTACTGTTGCATATATAAATGTATTTGAGTCCCCTCTTCGAATCTACTCAAATAAATTGACCATAAAGCAGAAGGAAATAATAATTTTACCTTCCAAATCACGATATAGTTACTAATTTCAAATACACTGATAGTGATGATATTAAA